>JARJDS010027933.1:0-11946 GCA_030264155.1 Atheta pasadenae | reverse complement strand
TCGTTCATCGTGCGTCTTCCGTCAAGAGAGAATTAAATAACAAATCACTGAGCAAAAAATAAAAATAAAACATTGGAACTTCCAGCATGATATTTAACAAATTTCGACGTTTTTGTTATCGGTTTTCGTCAATTTTCTTAGAAAATATTAATTTAATAATATTATGACTTAAGTTAAATATAACATGAAAATGAATAATGATACTATTAATAGTAATAAACAAAGAATACTAAAAAATTAAGTAGCTAATAATGATCGTCAAGGATCCATTATGTACATGTTACATCAATACTAAATTGATTAAATCTAAATCACTTTTTAGAAAAGGAAAACATTCTTTCATCATGAAACTATTAAATACAAAATAAAAACCAACGAAATAAATATTTATACATTCAAAATATAAAAAATAAAACTGAATACATACAAATAAGTAATAATAGTTATATTAATTATAAATAAGTTAATTGAGACTTGAATTAGTTTAACAATGCGCATGCATTTAAATTTAAGTAATAAATTATTAAAAACTAGCATGTTTTGAACACGTTCTCGTTTTGCGATAGAGACAGAAGTTGAACTGAGATTCAGATAATAACAGACTGGAAATCAGTAATCAGTAGATCAAGCTGATCAAATTAAACTAAAAATTACTACTGAGTAATTACAAACTTAAAGTAAAATATATTATTTGTCTTGTTTTGTTTGTTGCATTGTAGTTGTGAAAAAAACCTGCAGATGTTATTTCTATTTTAGATAAGCTTCGTTCGTGCGTTATTTTTTGTTTCGCTCAAATCAGTTCATAAGTTTTTGTGGCACATATTAAATAGTCATAACTGTGTTTGTTCATAATGCCCGATTGTAATAAATTAAATGTTAATTGTTCTTTGAATCAGTTTTAATTTAAATCTATCTCATTTTGTCATTTGTTCTCGTAAAGAGTCGTTTCATATCAAAAATAGCAATAGCGCTTACTCACACCTTGTTTTTCTGCAGTAGTAAAATATTCCTCTCATGCTTATCGTTTTATCGTAAAATGTTTTGCGATTAATCCTCTCGCCTTTACCTCTTTAAGTAGTAGTCTTTTTACTTCTTATAAATTGTACGAAATAAACACCAACGTTTTCCTTTTACATTTACAAATATCACAGCATCACGTGTCATTTTTAAAATTTGTTTTTTTAATTAATGTCTAGAGTTCAGAAATTCAAGTTTTTAACAAACCCCCCTTTGTCTGCCCTAATTTTAACGAATTTTTGGCACAGTAAGATACACAGACATATATAAATACTTGTTTTTTTACTTAATCGTTCTGCGTCACCACTATGGGGTTCTCGAGTGATATTATGTTCGTGAGATGGAATGATATGAGATCCTAAAAGGACATGATAAAGCCACATGCAACTGTAACCTGACACTTTCCGCAATGCGATTATTAATAATTCCATAAGTTATCAACATTTTAACGTGATTATACTACGCGCTCCACATCGTAAAGTAGATTTAACATTTTTAAATTCACAACCAATTCTTATTTTTTTTCTCTCATTTTCAAATCTTGTTTGGTGTCGTGCCATCAGGGCAAAGCAGTTGCGATGCGCACGTTCGCCAACGCCTCATTCGGTCTTAATCGGTTCGGCTTTGACGAGAACGTTATCTGGCTCGTATCTCGCATGCGTTCGCATGTGCCGTGTGATCATGTCGCGGCGGCAGGCAGCGTAGGGGCATTGCGGACACTTATAGGGCTTCTCGCCGGTGTGGGTGCGCTGATGAGTGGAGAGGTGATCGGAACGCGAGAAGACCTGCCCGCACACGCGACACGTGTATGGTTTGACGCCCGTGTGCAATCGCATGTGGCGGGTGAGCATGTCGCTACGCGCGAAAGACCGCTGACACACCTCGCAGAGGTAGGCTTTGGCGGTGCTGTCGCCCGAATTTTGACGGCTCTTGTGTCGTGAGGCCATGTGCTTTGCGAGTCTGTCATGTAGACTGAACATTTGTCCGCATATGGGGCAAACGAAAGCAACGTCCGAGCCGGGTGGCATCTCTTCAACTACGGGGTGCACCTCTAGGTTGTATCGGGACGCAACTGATTCCTTGGTGGTGGGTGACGCAACATCACCTTTTACTACAGGTACTTGAACATGCCCAGATGTAGAACGCGGGGGGAGAAAACCTGGCGGTGTCATGGCCTGCATGGGTGTGTGAATCAAGCCACGGATCCGCGACTTTAACGATAAGTCTAATGGAAATTCTTGTGGACTAGGTGCTTCTGGTTCGAGCTTGCCGGTAGATATCGTGAGTGGATGGGGCCAGCCCATTGGCGCGCTCGCTCGTTCCGCTTTAGCGGTGAACCAGAGCGGCAGGTCCGAATCCGAATGGCTTCGTCGACGGAAAATGTCTGGCAGGTACTTGGTGTGAAAGTAACGCTCGAAGTTGTACGGTGGAGGTGCAGGCGAAGAAGCAGTCAAAGGTGAAATAGGGCTGGCAGGGAAGAACCGATCACATGGATGCACCAACGGAGGGTGGTGATGCCCAACGCCGATCATGCAATTGTAACAGGAGCATGGGGGCTTATGTAATGGCGGACTTATGCTGGATTCTTCTTCTTTGAGCCTCAAAGGACTGAAACTGATCTTGGGAGATTCTGTGGAACTGTGTGGAGATTTGTTACTACTGCTCGCTGGACTAAAGACATCCTCGTCTTCGCTTCCAGCTTGCGGAAACCTGTCTTTTTCTGATGAGTCATACCGGAATACTTCCGTCATATGAGATTTATGATTCAGCATGGCACGATCGTCCTCTTGCTTGATATTATTGTTGATATGCTGGACGTTGTTGTTTAGTGTCGGCGCAGCGTGGTTACCCACACCACTTGTGAGTTTGTCCAGCACTTGGCTGAGGCGCTTCCTTTTTCGTTTTTCCTTGCCCACCGGCCGATTGTGATTCGCCGCGAAGACATGATTGTTATTATGTGTTTTATCATGCGAGGGTTCCAAAGCAGTCTCGGCCATAGTCATTAGCGCGTGGCGGCTGAGGGCCGCGGACCCTTGTGATATTTCTTCCTGCTTGCGGCCCGTGCCGCTATGAGCATGCTGCGATGGATACACTAGGGAAAGCAGTTTGACGGCTTAATATTCTCGGTGTACACTTCCTTCCTTACTGGCTGCTGAATGTGGCGACGACGTGGTGGTGCAAACTCAATCAGCAACGAAAGTCTGAAACAACAAACGAAGAACGCACATTAGAATCGGGCATTAAACACGAACGGCATTAGCGCAGACAGACTAATCCGCATCTATTAGTAGCTCTACGTGCGTCCGCTGATGAGTGCGGCGGCGTTGGTCAAGTGCAACCCGATAGAATACCAGTCAGTGGGATACGCTCGGTAATGAGGATTCAGTGGGCGATCATTAACTTGCTACCTTCTTTCATACGCACGCACACTAATACACACAAAACAAACCTCTGCCGTGTGGCTTATCGCGACGACGTAAAGAAGCGGCAGAAACGCCGACTGTGCGTGTATTATAAACCGCGAGCGGCGAACGGACGAACGAATGACCAGCCACTCCTATGACCCGCAGGCCTGCAAAACGCAAATACGTCCGCACCAACACGTGCATAGAGAAGATGCATCAAGTGTACTCACAAACACAAACGGCCGCCGCCGCGAGAGCTATAACTACGGCGTTTTCATCCGCTCGAAAGAAAACACCAGCGAGAGCCAACAACAACACTCAACACAGGAAAGAAGCAAAAAAATAGGCATTGGTCGCCGACGATTCGAAGCTCCACGCGAACGTGCGTGCCGCGTTCGTCATACACCTGATACACCTGACCTCGTTATGAAATATGAATGGACGCAAAGACGACGAGTGGCGTGAGTGTGTCTTCTGTATGCATCAAGATGAGTGTTGTTCTTGCATGCGGTCGCGGCTGCCGACCGCAGAGCGTTGCAATCATCGGCAGTTCGACACCAACAAAAGCTGCTATCGTCAACACAAAGCAGTAAAAGCTGCATTATGTTGCTCAACCGCATGCACCTACGGGGGTGGTGAAGAAATCCCAACCCAAAGCATAAAACACACATACATTAAAATAACCACCAACCAAGATGCCAAAAAATAGATAGATCCTTGATAATCTCAATATATCATAAATTTTCCAATATTCTGGTTTGCTCATGCTTGTTGTAAGCACCAAGTACAAACAAGTTGTATTATGTATATTGTGCGAGGAGCGCGTGTTAATTCTAAATTACGCGTGATGATGATTAGATATTCTTAGAGAGGAGCGAATTGAAGCAAGCAGGCTACATAAAGGCGATAAAAAACCAACGAAATGTGGTCTATTATACGTTTTGTGTAACAATGTGCTGCGTATATTCATAAAGGAGTAGCATAGCGGCAATCGTAGCCATCAGCGTCTGGCTTTAACAACTACTCTTCGGCGGCGCGAGTGCCCCGGCTTGCGTCTCGTGCTTTTCATGTGCGTTCGACGTTTATTACTGCGATGTGCTTAAGGATTATGTGGCGCACATAAAATTTACTTTTTCTCTGTGCACGCCAGCTCCTTTTTTGGACGCGCTCGCGTTACGAAATTACGGCGGCGCGCGCGTTCGGTTGGAGGCGACCAAATTATACATTTCTTTTTACGCGTAATAGTTTTGTTACATTTCTATCCGAACACCAACGCCGACAAAAGTAACGTAATGTGTATGACCGCCACAAAAAAGTGACATATTTGTGCGTATGATTTCAAATCAGATTGCGATGGCTGGTTAGCGATAAAAGTGCCAGCTTAATCATCACTATTGCCCATCGGCAACTGTCGATCCGCTTTAATTTGCAAACGAAATCAGAAATCAACTCAATGTCGATTTGTGTTTACCGATAGATCAAATTATCGATGCTCAATAAACACAACAAGACTTGGTTTTGGTTGGAATTCCTATTCCGAAGTCGTTTTGGACTTCTTGACGTGTTTCATTCGAAAGTCTACATATTTGGATTCGGATCGCCAGAGTAGATAAACTCTTCGAAAGCATTCGTTCAGTCCAAGATCAAACATTCGCGCGCCTGTTATCGAGGCGATAATTATAGAGGAATTACAGGCGTTTTATAATAAACACAAATCGAAGCTGACGACTGCGATGCTCCGCAAGAAGAGCGCTGTATCAGTGTGTATCTGTCCCATCTAAGAAGCGGCATTAAAATTTATACGTAAACGTGCATAATGCGAATACTCGCACAGTCGTGTGGTGTGTGCGCTCTGGGTAAGGTGCACTAAACTAGCGAAGAACGCGCTTCGGCGAATTGACTCGGATGGCGCGTCGCGCGTCTTCGACGGCTCGATATGGTGAGTGATGCCATGCCGATGGACGCATGGCAAAAGCGATTAATGCGAAAACGGTTAGAAGAAGAATATGGCACATATGAGGAGTATTTCTTGCATTCGGACAAAAACGCGCGCGTTGCCACAAACCACAAAGGCGCTATAAATATACGCGCTTCATTTGAACAAATGGGTTCGTGCAGTGAATACTATAAAGCGCTCGATAATGCTTTATAATGAAAAATGCACTGCATATCTTCCTTTGTGCACACTCCACAAAGAGACACCCACAAAGCGTACTTGAACGAAGCGGCCCAGCTGCGAAAATCGATTTATTGCCTGTAAACTCTTCTAATTGTCATTATCAAGCCTCGGTTACACAACAAACCTCTATAAAATCACGCCATGGAATTGATAGATCAAACTCAAACAAATTCCGAGTACTTAGCAAAAAATGTAGACCTCCAAGAGTTGTCAAGTCCAAGAATTAGAATAATAGAATTCGCGCGTTTGAGTGAACATTACCACGCGAACGCAACCGACGATAGACGATAAACGCGCACACTTCTCGGACAAAACAAATTCCCCGGATTAATTGGATGCGAACGCATCAAGAACTTGCTGGAAATATTTTGCGCTGCAGTACAAATTTGACCAATTACCAAGACATGCCTCATCTGCCAATACGCGCTACCATTTAGTTTCATTGTTATCGCCACCGCGCTCATAACAGTTTGAGACCTCGGACTACACACTTCAAACTACAAACTTCAGCGGTGGCATCACGCGAGTCTGAATCAACCGCCTCAACTGGAGCAACACACTTCGCAAGCAACTACACTGCAGATATGTTGCATGTCGAGCCACAAGAATGCACCGAGGCAACATGAATCGACAAGCGCATTAAAGCTCGTGCCCACAATTTAATGCCTTTTTAAAAGCGCACTTTTAACTTTAATTTCATCGAAATTAACCGAACGCGTGTGCTCGCTATTAAAACAGGTGCCCGAGAGTCGATCGCATTGTACGCTCAATTTTACGTTATTGCATGCACGTCACCGCGGTCGCAAGAAATAAAAAACGCGCCTTCAACAACATCAACAACAACGACGACGAACGCTTGAGTTATCTACAATGGCTTGGTTCGTTGGCAGCAAGCCGCGAAGACGCATTGACGATGCCAAACGATACACAATTATGTTCAATTCATTCTTATTAATTGATTCCCATCGAATTGAATCGCAACTAAATGAATATCATACCAAATTGTATCGTATCGGCATCGTGTGTATCAAGTATCCGGATACAAATGCGCAATTTAAGCTTTCTGTGTACTCGTATTCAAAAGACGCGTCTGACGATGGTTTACTGCCTGGGTGGCCGGCGCATTTAGTTTTACCTTCCATTCAACGCTAAGTGAAATTGTGTCATTTTTAATTTATACACTCGCGTCAAATAAATTTGCAAAATTCGTCATAAAAACTCAATAAAATGTATATACCTACATTTACATCGCGTATGACTCGTAAATATGTACGGCTGTGTTTCGCACGAATTTACACCAGCAACAAATCGATAAATACTTTAATTAATAACACTGTTCTTCGCTCGAGTCTGCAATCAACTTAAACTAAACTACACGGAGTAGCTCTATAGCTACTTGGCGAATTACTTTGCAGATGCCGTCCGCGTCAAAAGGCGGGATTTTGTGTAGGTGTTTCGGGCAAAGTAATGAGTGCATACGAGTATACTCCGCATGCAGATAAGATGCGGATAATATTTATTGAAAACACATGCAGCAAGGTGTGTCTAGCACCTAGAGCTTGCAAAACTCATAAATATCTCCCTCGGCGATTACTTTTCCTCATTTTTATGTATTACTCATATTACTCTGAATACCTAACATCGACAAACTCCTGAAAAATAAAAAAATAAAATACCTGACTACTGTCACAGCAAATAAATTACTTTTACTCCTTGCTGTCTGTGTGTAATGTTTTTATTTTTTCCAAACCATACAAATCTTGTTAAGTTGTTTTCTGTACCACGTAAATAAATTCTCGTTAAAAACGTGCGGCGCGGAAGCTGGACATGTCCAAATATTTTTAGTTCGGATTTATGGCGCAAATTAATTGTGTGTTGTCTTGTAACAAGTCAAATTCGTGAAAAGCAAGCATTTCGCGGTTGTGGAGGCGTGCGTGTCGTGCGTTGCCAACGAAGTAATATATTGTTGTGGTGGAAACAATACGTTTTCCGACCGAAAATTATTTCCACACACGAAAATAGCTATTTTATTGCACAATTTAGAACCGAAATTATCCACAAACACACCTGCCGTCATTATTCCTGCACCATCGCATTGACTTACAACGTAACCTCAGGTTATGCGCATGTGTCCCGATGAAATTGACGCGACAGACCCACACAACCCACTCATAATTTCTTCAAAAATTTGATAATTTGCTAAAATAAACTATCGAATTAGATAAGTATAGATTGGTTTTGTAAAATGGTAAAAAAAGAGCTTGTTGTGACGATCCAAGACGGAAAAAACAAATTGAGCAAACACGGTCAATGTGTGCAACAGGTGTAAGTAAAAAAAAACTTTCGCTATAATTCAGTAATCGCCAAGGGTGGTAACATCATGTGCGTGTAGTGTACAACAAAGAAGATACAATAATATCAATAACATTAAATTTAACAACGAATTTTAATACCTTCAATTATTATATAATGCTGATCATATTTTTAAACTGCTGACAGATTGTATGTTCTGAGTCTTTGTTTGTTGGTGTAGGAGAGAAATAAATAGTTCAAGTGGTCTTGAAAGTGGTTAAATGGGAAGGAAATCGAAAACCGCAAATGTTGTTAACGGCATTAGCCGCGTACAAGTTGAAGCACGCACACCGCGGATTTTAGTACGTCAAAATATGCGAACCGCGAGCAAATGCCGAGCTCAAAAAAAATTAAATTGCCGAATGATGTTTCCACTGGTAATACGTCGGCATTCCATAAATCCGAACGCGTATAAATAAATGTAACGCGTTTATTTCACGCGTGTACTCGGCTGACATTACAATCTTTCGTTTCGAACAAAATAACAAATAAATAACGGCCTTAATAAATTGATATAAACAAGATGTCGATTTATAAAATTTACATTTTTTTGTTTTAAATTAAATGCTAAACAAACAGTAAACAATAAAATATATTATGTTGTATTTCTTTTGTTAATTTAACAAAAAGATTTTTTTAAAAATTAATCGACCGCGTGATTTCTTTTCAACACCACGTTGAAGTTGATTGATTGCTTTGTCTTTGACAACTTTACAGTTTGTTGAGCGCTATTACGTGCCACCTTAACTGGTCGTGCGTTTGTGAAATTTATAAATTTTATAATAGCGAATAAAATCCTTGACCGATTAATACGTTGTTGTTGTTTTTTTTTCAATTAATTAACTCAAATTATTTTTATGCGTTCTGTAATATAATTTTATTACATGTACAACATTGATTTGTTTTTATTTATTTACTTCTGTCTTAATTGTTAGTGATCTAATCATTAATTTTTAATTTGCCAAACAAAAAACACAACAAAATATTTTTGGTTTAATGGCAAATTTTATATGCGCGGTAAATACGCGGTCGACTTTGATCTCTTGCGCCGCCATTAATAATCAGGATAACGACGATAATAATACGAGGCTAATAATTTAATAACATTTGTCAAAAAGGATTAAGCGCGAGCAGGAGGAGGATGCGCGTCGTGTGTTACGATTACGAGCGACGTGCGTCGTTTTAAAAGCCGTAAATAAGACGCGCGCGCGCTCGCACAACCATCGCATTCTTGCATATTTACGCGAAGCCCGAAAGCAGATTATAAGTTCACTCTCGCAATTACCGATCGATGATTAATTTTTCTATTTAGCGTTGCGTTAATTCACGTCCGCCGGCCGGACGAGCGATGAGATCGCAAGCTTTGGTCGTTCAGTAAAGTTAACGAGCCGCCCTAATGACGCGACGGTCAAGCTTTACCCATAATCAATTATCGGCATTCGCAGTATGCACGCGTACGATCATAAGCCGTTTAACGATAAAAACACATATCACTTGGTGAGTTGGCGTCCTGCGACTTTGCAGAACGTATTTCAGTGTGGCTGCACGTTTTATAATTATATTTTAATCTTTGTCCCATATTGCGACAGTTCACATAACGCCCAGTGTGTTTACGATGCGCGAATTTGGTTCGATATTCGTTTGGATCGGACAGCTGATGATTGGGAAGAGTATTACCAACCACGCAAATTGGTAAGTCAAACCGATCCGATTCGCGCGTACAAAAAAATTAATATAATTACAGATAATAAAGAACCGCAAAGTGTTCCCTTTGCAAAACGCAGCGCTGAAGAAAAGCGCGCGCATGGTATAATTGAAACCAACCATTAATTCGAATTACAGTCAGGTTTCGATTTCTACCAATTAATGCCCACCTCGCGCCGATCGTTATTCATATTCGATCTCTTCTTTCTCTTCGTCTTCGCTTATTATTTTCATTTGCGAGTTGGTTTTTGCGTGCAATTTAAACACGTCGTTTATTTACGATTCCTTTGACGAGCTTTTTGATGCGTTTTTTATTTATTGTGCCGCGCTTTTACCTCAAAAATACGTCGCATGCCTGAGAAGCGGCGTATGAACAACGAAGACACAACATAAATTTGTATTGTGTGGGAGAGTGGCTGAAAACCACTATCGGCGGCGCATAACTTTAAGCTCTGGCGGCTCGTATTCCTATTGACAGGACGATAAATTTGTCCTTTAAGCTCGCCGATACACAAATTTCGAATCTGGTAGCTAGAGAATATATACACAGGTCGTCTTGACCCTACTCAGGTCCGTACTAAACCAACAATTTTTTTACGCTGAACCAAAAATAAATACGAAATAATGAATGTAATTAATAACTAAACTAAAGAAGTACCGAACAGTTTATAAAAATTGATATTCTTTGTATAAGTCGTTTTTAATTCTGTTCTTCCGAAATCAAATCGAATGTTGAAGAGTTAAGAGACAAGTTGCGAACGCCTACAAAAACGACCCACTCGCTGCATTTCAAACGAAGCTGGAGCCGATGGAGATCCCCGTCTGAAGACTGAACGCATTATGAAAAAGAAACGCAACGCGCGCTGCAATGCGATGCGCAACCGACGAGCATTCGCCACAGAGGAGCCTTGCACTCCTCGGGACGGATCGCTATAGAAAGGAGAAAAGAACGGAACGCACGCGAGTAGCGCATAGTTGATGGAATACGAAAAAAACAGGTAGAATGCATCGCGCGAGTTGTTGACTTGAAGATGCGAAGAGCAACCTAAAGAGGCAAGCGCAAGACGAGCACTCATCAAAGTGGAAGTCAGATCGCAACCGTGATCCTCACTCAAGCAGTGCGTCGTCGCGATTGAATCGCGATTGAATTTAGAAATTTCGAACGGCGAGCCGAAAATTACGCCGCCAGCGTGTGGGAATTAAGGTCGAAGGTGCGCACACACGGGAGTTGTGTCGACGCAGCTAATTTATGAAGGTGCCCCTTGACAAATTCCTACCGCTAAACCCACAGGCCCCTTAATTATCTTCCAATCCACCCGCGTTTTTTAGTGCCTTCGTTTTAGTTAGTCCCTCGCCTTTCATGTCGCACCGTGCGGTTTTTTCTTCAGAAAGTCAAACCGTTGTGAAAGAATCTACAAGATACCAGGCTAGTATTCGTTATGTTCGGTGACAGATAAAATCCTACGGTGCAATTTGAAACCCTGACAAACCGTGGCTGTAGTTGTAGTTGTTGGATACTTTGGAATACTAGATAGAAGAAAATCGTCAAGACTTTCTGTTTCCAGAGTTGCTGACTCTCCGAGCTCGGCAATCGGAGATTATAAATGCTGACAACGCCGACTCTTCACCTGTTGCACGCATCCGCGCATTACAGTTTTGTTATTTTTAACCAGAATCGACACAAGCGCGCACGAGGCAAGAAGAAAAACTAATAGAGCAAGGCGTTTAACTAATAGGCAATAAATATAATTAATTCAAGCTTTGGCTTGTAAGTAATACCATGACAAACTTGCGAGGTTGGTGTTGTTGCACTGGTATTGCAGTTGCGCAGAGTTACCGTAATATGCTCGATGCAGCGCGATTTGATTGATAAGGTGAGCGTAATGTCCGCGGCAAGAGCGCGCAGAAAACAGAAGCAATAAATTCCGTCGACTTGTAAGCCGCCCGATGGCGTTTATGATTTGTTTGATTGATTTGTGGTCGCTGTTACGTCCACGCTAACGCAATAACTAATAAACGTATTGTGTTTTTGTGCGTGCGCGCGCGCGCCCGCTCGTTGAATTGTTTTTGCTGTTCAGTCTCATTCTCGGCCTGTTTGTAATTATACAGCTAACTCCAAAGCCACTAAGAGTTTTTGATAAATGTGACAAGACAACATAGACACACTTAAGCGCGTTAAAGAATGATCAGAGTTGGTTTTAAATTTTTTACAAGTGCAACGCTTAACTAAACAACTCAGCGATTACATAACGCAAGCGGTAAAATACCCAAAATTATACACAAAAAATG
>JARJDS010027862.1:0-17818 GCA_030264155.1 Atheta pasadenae | reverse complement strand
TTTTCAAAATAATAATTACAACCAAATTGGTTTTGCAATAGTTCCAATTATTCCGGATGTCCCAAAAAAGATAATGCGCCTCATGGATAAAAAGTGCAAAAATCAAGAATTTCATAATTTATAATCAAAACTCACTCAGATGTGTGTCCAAACACACAAAAGGACAACCAAATGCCTGTAGCAACGTACATATCTACTGATAATAATTAATTGTTAACGAAAATAATCAAATGGACAACACACGGCGGGCGACGATTAGAAGCACAACTATTAATATACTTAAATATTACCGATGAAGATGCAAATTGTGGCAATAATATTATAATAACAAGAAAACGTAAACTTAAACATATTAATGTAAGACCTTAAGTCACTTAGGATTCCAATAAATAAGTACGACGTAATAAACTTTTAAACAAAATTGATGGACGCAGATAAAGCAGGCAATGGTATGAATCACATTAATGTTAATGTTCTGTCAACTAATAACTAAAATTTAAATTTAATCGATTGTTGAGGTTTCGATGGATTATAAGGCGTTGAGAAAAGTTGTCGTAAACGTGTGAGAAATCCTAAAACACTAGCAATTATACAATGTAATTGTTGTACGATGACTATGATTACACGATAAGATGAAATAAGAATAATGTGAATAGAATTTTAGTTTTGTAACTGTGAGACGATAAAATGATGATACAATTAAGTAAGAGAGTTAAGAGTTATAAGCTACCATGCTGTTTCAAAACTATTTTAGAAGAACCGTGCGAAATTTATGCGGTGTGAAACATTTTAGAGTGAAGTTCAATTGATAAGCGTGCGTTTTGTATGAATTATTTTATTGAATATCGAGATGTTGCAGTGTGTAGAATTATGTATCATTGAGTAACGGACTAAATATTATTTAAAACTGTGTGGGTTTGTTTGTGCTGAAACCGGTTGATCCTACCTTGAATCTTCCTTTGGCCTTTGGTAACCAATCTGTTACGCAAGACAAGCTTAAAATACTTTCAAGTTTCTTTATTATTTACACATTAAACAGATAACAGTATCAGTATTTTACAACCTGATCTACTTGTCTTTAGAGAGTATGTACTTACAACAACATTTTTGCAGATTTGCTCAAATCATAATGTTTACCTTGATTTATCTTAAAACCTTTTTTCCTTATTTGTTCTATAAGTATTTAAATCACAATAATAACTCAATAATACATTTTGGATATGTACATCAAATATTAATATCTTACGACAATTTAATTGATATGTTAGTGCATCGGGGTTTTTTAAAAACTCGTGCAATCGTGCCTATCGAATTTACAAATTATATAAATTAAGAAATATTGATTTCAATATTTAAAATACTACAATAGTATTAATCCATTTGTAGTGTTAGGCAGAGGTGTGTTGCTAAATTTGTATCAACCGGTTCTCTCTTTTTCGGCGGGGGGGTAACCGAATGTTGGTTTCGGCCGAGACCAGCCGAGACACTACCTATAAGACGGTACGAATTGGAGTGGGGTAGTAGTATTGGGTGTTAGAACCAATTCATTTCAACTGATTTCAACAAACGGTTCGATAATTCCAGAAAAATTTATCAACCGGACCGAACCGGCTGCAACACACCCCTGGTGTTAGGGTACTACTAGTTGGATGATGATTAACAATTGAACTAATTTTACGTTTAAAACAATCGACGACAAAGTGATTTCAATGTGATTGCATTGAAATTGCAACAGCAATCAACATTTTTTTAATTTTGAATTGAAACCAATTATGCCAGTCGAGTGAATGCATTGATGTAACGCTCGACACTTCGACGAAATTAATTCCGGCTTGCTTCGAAAAGAAGTCAGAAGATTTATATCCTAGATTTGGTAGGGACGAAGATCTTCAGTTCAGTATTCAAATGATTGTAATGCCACGCCAAATAGTTAAAGTCGAGAATGCAACAGCCATCACTGTTGTTGGCGCTCTGGATGGTGGCGAGTAAGACAATAGTCCACATTCTTTGTCTCCATATTCGGAACAATGCATCTAAAACAATTACATTTATTAGATATTTGATATCAACGATTATCAGCGGATTTATTTATATATTTTCCACCTACAATTTTTGAAATGTTCAAGAGTAAAGTACGTACGGAAATTAAAAAGTTAAGACTCAAAATCGTCTTGAAAACTGTTCAAAAACTATGACAAGGGAAAGAAGAGAAAAGGGTCCATTTGAAAGCTGCTTAAAATCGCTTTCATGTACCTTAAATTACATACAGGGTGTTTTAATGATTTCTGTAATAAATAATTCAAAAATAAACAGGTTTGTGAAAAGTTTTCAAACCTTTGCATTTGAAACGTACTACTAATTGAATTGAATGCAGCGTGTGCGCGCCGCGAAGACTTCGCGGATGAATAAAATGTGCGATTGCCGAAGGGAAATATTCGTATCTCCGGTTTTATTGCATTCGGCGCGCTGTTGTGTAATTGAAATAATTAAATTTGTAGCATGCGATAGGAAAGAGCATTAAGAGGCTTAAACGTATTAAAGCGACGCGCGACGGCGGGATGTGCCTGAAGGGAGAACAAAGCAGACGGCGGTAGACGGCGGCTAGGCCGGAAGACGGGAACGGCAACCTTTGCTAATGAAAGGTATCAAGCAAGAAACGATGCGATTTTGGAGAATTGGATTAGTTTAGAGCAAGCGCGAGGTCGCGTGGTCTCCCGATCAGAAGATGCAAATGTAAACTGCATCGCGGGGGGTGGCTCTTGGGCTAGGCACGAGAAATGTCGATGTACTTCTTGCGGTTAAATTGCGAGAATGAGCCTCCGGCTATAATTCGCTAGTTCGACAATGGGACAATAAACATCACTATAAACGGTGTTATGGGTTGTTCTCCTTTGCTTCGTTTTATTCACCCCTACGAAACAAGAGTGGTAAGAACCCATTTAATACATACTGGCTGATAAATTTTATGACATTATTTTTTTTGTAAACATTATGTTGAGCTTTGTTAACCTCAAAATTGACGAATTTAACTGGATTTAACTAACCGTTTAATCCATTTTGGCACACTAGCAGGTTGTGAACGAAGAGCAGCAAAACACAAAACAAGCCTTGAGCATGTGTAAAATCGATCAAAATATTGATGACACTAATTAATCATCGGCCGGCGGAGCAATGCATCCACCGAGAATTAAATAGAGCGAAAACTTGTAAATCTTGATGGATTTGTTAAAACGACGCGTCGGGAAAAGCATACCCTCGTCCCCGCGGCACACGCTCGAGAGATTATCGCTTTAATAAATGAAAAGATTAGCCGACACTTAATTAGCACCGACGAGGATGCGGCTAATTAATCGATTGTTGTTGTTGCACGCGTACCTTGATCATCGACGACGACATGCGATCTAGGAAGTTGCGGCTGAACTTTGCCGCCTCTTCCCCACAGGCTTGTCGTGTGGTGTGCGTGGAACACTGGACATACTCCTGAAAGGTGCTAAAGCATTTACAGCATAAATTAAAACAATCAAATAAAAACACGACAACAACTTACCAACAAACATTCTTGACACCTGCTGCATCAAAAGTGTCTCGCTTTTTTCGGCCGTGATATGTCCGAAGAGCATCCGCGATTGAAATCCTCTCATGATGCCGTATCTGCTCAGGCTTATCCACTTGGTCCTGGTTCGGATCTGGTTTGGACTCGTGTTGTTCGGCAGGGTTTTTTTGTATTTCTTTGATTGCGGTGGAATACTGATCGAAACAGACTTGATTCTCATCTGCCACTTGCATCATACACGGCACGTACCGCAGGTATTCTGTAACATACGAGTATTGTGTGGGTTTTTTTGTCTGGTGAAATGCAAATTGGTATTCTGAAATTGTAAATAGGAAATTTACAATTCCGACTGGTAAATTGTAAATATTATTCAGTGGCGGCAGGCACGCCGGCATGGGCTCATAACACATTATTAACTCGGCCGCGGCGCGGAGAAATGAGCGAATATATCACCTCGCGGCCGATGTGCACACACTTGCGGGGTGCTTGCTGGCCCCGCTCCCCGTTTTACGATGATAGAGTAACTTTTTCGGGTGAAATAATGTCGCCGCCCCGCACGAAACGTCGCGCGGCGTAATAAAAAATATAAATTTGCATACTCGAATAGGTCGTTCGCGGGCGTAATTTATAAACATAATATATTTGCGTGCACGCTTTCGAATAAACACACAGCTGCCACGCCGCCGTCGCGCCGCCGGCGAACGCAGCCAAGCGCAAGACTCAATCGCGTTATTATTGCACTTTCTTTTAAAGATTCCACGAGAATCTTTATATCAATGCGAGTTTTATCATCTGAATGTATTAAAGTATTCATGAAATAATATAATATTAAGAAAATATTTAAATTTCCTTTGATTTTTCATTTTAATCATTTTGTTTTGAGTTATTAATGTCACAAAATTTGACAAATAAAAAATTTAGAAATATCATTTATTTAAAATGAATTTCATGCATTGTTTAATGCATAAATTTAATACGATTAAGCTTTCATTTTAACCACAAAAACTGTCAAACTTTGAAATCATCAAAAATGTATAATGTTTATTTATTATTCTGAAATATTGCTCTAAATGTTTTAATGAAAATATTGATTTTATTTATGACATTGTTCCATGAAAACGAAACCAGCAAGATAAAAAAACAACAAAGTAAAATAGAAGTTTTGTTGGCTTTGTTTCCTGAAATATTACCTTCTTGATAAGTTGAATTATCGCATAATTCATGCACTGTGGAGCCGGTGCCATGGAAGAGCTGCTTGAAGTGCTTGTGATCATGCATGGTCATGCACATCCTCGTGTAAGAATGTATGCATTTAAGCGCGTCCTTCAGATCTCTGCAAACGTTTTTATTTAGTTAATGCCCTCGCCAAACATCCGTTGCCACAACATCTTCGCAAGCAGTGACTTAGGGGTGGTGACAAAAGGCAGAAATATGACAAACGATAACTTATAGAACTGGATTACATATACTGCAGATAGAAAAGTAGTCTCTCTTCACTCTTTTTCACGACTAAAAGTCTATGTTAGATCATTAGTTTATTTCAACAATTTCGGAGTTGACATGCATGAATGACGATATCAAATAAAACCCCACATTTTTGGAATTTTAGGTGTCGAAGCAATCGTGCGCGAATGAATAATTTAACAGGGGCGTGGGTACAATGATGTCCGGCCGCCCCAAATCGTCGATTACTCACGGGCAGATTTTCTCTAAATCTGTACGGCTCGCAACGAAAGACAGCCCAGACTCTGTGATGAAGGAGAGCGGCCGTGCGCATTGAACTAGTTGCTCGGGTCCACAATTGTGTCCTCCATCAACTTCTCCAATTATTACTGTAACATTAATAATGTCAACAAATTAATTAATCTTCTAATTATTCTTTTCATTGTTGGCGACTTCAATAAAACAGTAGATTTGCTAGAAATACATAAGTTTATAATAAGTGTGGTTATTAATGGGCCATGAAACGATTACTTTGGGGGCCGCGAGGCAAAAATATGCACCAGGCGTTAGCGAATAATTTTTACAATTCGCACTCAAATCCGCAATTTATTTCCCGTTTCAGTACGCGGGCGCGCGCCCGCGACGTGGAAATATTACAATTTACATAGTTTCGTACTTCCTGCGACTGTGACTGCGACAGCGGCAGTGGCGGCGAAAGTTGCGGGCGGACGTGGAAATTAAGGCGAAATGGAAACGCGCGTATTGCGCGAGCGGTGCGAAAGCCACCTAGTAAGTAAAGCCAACACAAAGATAATAGATAAAGTTTGGTGACGAATTGTACTTTAATTCGCCGACTGCGGGCGGCTGCAGCCCCGGCGCGACGGTGGCGAGTGGCAATTTTCTTTTCTTCATTTTCTCGCCTTATACTAATATTTTTATGTTTTTATTATTTTAATTTCGCACGCAAATTGAAGATTTCGTCTAAACCTTACTGAAATATTTCCTAAGGTTTCCAACGTTTTTGTGTTAAACATTTTATTTTTTTCTTAATAAATAAAGCTAAATAGTTTTTCCTCGAAAAGTAAACATTCTTTTTCAGGCGTTTTGATTGTTTTTCTCACTTTGGTACGATTTGCATTTAACGAGCTGAGATTAGATTCGTAGTTTTTCGCGTCGCGAACTTTATCGGCAAGATAATTAAGTGCGAATAGCAGAAGCACTACGGCGATGGTGGCGGCGGCAGCGCACTGACGAATGATTGCGTTACACCTTTCAGCAACGCGCAGATTACATTAAACCGAGACGGTGGTACTCGCGAAGTTTCGGCCGCGGCGCGCAAACCGGGCGACACTTCATTCCTCAGCGTCTATCTTGATTTTCGCCGGCGGCTGGGTTGGCGGACGACGACAAACTTTGCGACCTCGCGGCCCGCTCGCGTAATTGCGCTCTCTTCCTGATTCTTTCCCACGACACTACCGAACGCATTCGCGGCACGTGCGCTTTTTATTTCTTCGCCTGCCGCACAAAACAAACGTCGCAATGACAATAAGTTCGACAGTTACTAATTGTTAATTGGATTTGGTGGTTGGCGAATCCGCAAACTTTGCGGCGACGAAAAACGTTGGGAGTCGTTGGGGCGGAAATGCAATTTGAGGTGATTTACCAACCAGCCTCCAGGCGTGAAACGTATCAATTTCCAATCGGTTTCAATCACACGCGATTTGCGTCATAACCAGTACATCCATGGTACTTGAATTTGAAAAATTTACCACATTACCAACAAGTACCACCCCTGCAAACATATCTGTATCAATATATCCAACCTGAGTAATAATTCCCGGTGTGAATACAAGATGCGTCCCCTCTTAAAACATCAATTTCCAATCGGTTTCAATCAGTGGAGGCGCCGGGCTTCTGACTTGTGCTTGGTGTATACAAGCGACAAGAATACGTCGTGGCGGTCGTTAGCGGATGGGACGGATAAATGGATAAAAGCTTTTTCGATGTGTCGCACCGCGCGTGTTCTCGCTTGCACTGGTCGGCCTTGCCGCCTCTTAAGTGCTCACATAAATTTGGCATCCTTCGTACGGGCCGGTCCGGCGCCTAATTTAATTTAACGCATCCATGACCTGAACGCTAAAGCAACATGATAGGACAACCGGCCCAGTGATAACTGAATTATTAAGGCCGTTTTTCTGATGGGACGCTTTTTATACAGTGCAAAGATCTTCCATCAAATTTCCTATTCTATATTGCAAGTCATCATAAAAATTCATTTATTTTATTCACCAAATATATCTAAATATCATGTCAAATAGTAATTACTGGCGTCGGACGCATAAAAGACGCCCGATGATAATTACCCGCGCCACCTCTGCGATCTCGTTATTATCGGGCGTATCAATTTCGCGGCCGGAGGCGGTTAACGTAGTAGCGGGACGCACTACATCACCTAATTGCTGTTTATGTCCGCGCGATGTGCCTTGCCTGTTCTGTTCCTTGTGCTCTACTACCGTCACCGTCGGCTGTCGGGGGCGGCACAATGTGCATTACATTGTTACACGTTGCGCTACTTCGCTTTATGATCCCGTGTCAACGCCGGCCACCTGCGCAACGGCGTTCTTTTTTTATTAAATTAGCACGAATTATGACGAGCGAATGTGGCACATGTGACCGCTTCGCTGGAGAAGACCCGCAAATACTCATGGATTAATAAATTATTGAACAAGACAAAAGCAGACAACCGGAAATCCGGAAATGGATACAAGAATAAAGTCAATTTATATTTGAAATCTTATTTATTTAAAGGCAAAGTTTGTATCGTTGAAATTCTTAAGAATTCTGAAGAATGTATTGGCAAACAACGGTGGGTAACCAAGCGCAATGATATTCTTATCGAAATCGTCTTCTTCCACTTGAAATGCTAATCGACAACGACTACAACACAACATTAAGGACATCATTAATAATCCATGTAATAATGATAAACGATTTTTATTTTGTTTACATTTTGAAAAGCCTGGCATTTGTGTAAAGTTTTGAGCAAAATTTACAAACATGATAGTTGTCTTGTACACTATGAGATATTCATTGTTTTGAATTTGTGAATTTTGAATTTGAATATCTCAAAATTCAAAGAAGCCAAACGCTGCCCGGACAGTTTGGACGTGAATGTAACAGCCCATCGTGCAGCAAGCATTTTAATTAGGCGCTTATAATATGTTCCAGATTACATAAAATACGAATTAATGCCTGAAAAGTTTGCAAAGGCTAGCTCGAGTTAATGCGCCAAATGTCCACCCGGCAGGACACCACAAGGCCGTGGAATACATACATTCACAAACAAAATGTTGAAATTAATTAGTAAATATTTCACGTGAAATACGCGCTCGTCAAGCCAACTTTTCGGAAGGCATGGAGACGTGAAATGCGAAGGGCCAGGTGGTGTATTTTTTATTCATCTTCAAGACGCGCATTGCCGCTGGTGCAACTCGTACTAATTAATACGCGGACTTGTTGAGAGCATGTGGAAAAATGCAGTTTTCCGACAGGTGAACAAATAAATTCGAATTTTTTTAAGTGCCTGCCGGCAGCTTATTGAAAGTTTTTCCATCACCGCCGTAAAAAGTCGTTTAATTAATAGAGGATTTAATTCCAGTTTTTAATATTCCATATTTGTGTTTGTTTTTATTTATTACAAAAGAAAATAATATTTAATGTTAATGAATTAAATGTAATTTCAAAATACAAAATACATTTTGAAAATAAAATCTATAAAGGATTAAATACTAAATAACACAAATATTTTAAATATTTCGTTACTTTATTTAACAAATGTGTTAAAAAATTTAATAAGCAAAAAAACTATTATAAGCTACATTTGTATTTAGTAAAAAATGTCAATTAAAATTGATAAGGTTTAAAGTTCATTTATTCACTGGATGTGTATGTTGGTGAGTCGAAATGTACATTCTGTATACGCAAATCCTGCGAGTTGAGGCAGAGCCTGATCCCAGGTTCGCCCGATATTAATGTTTCCCGATTCCAAATTTTTACATGAATATTAATCTGTCTGCTGTGCGCGACATTTGAGGGATGTGTAAACATTGTGCCAGAGCTTGTTCATGTTTTCATTTATATTTTCGGTTAGCCCACAAACGGATATATATTAAATATGTATCATTATGAGCTGGAAATATGGCATATTGGCAAATACGCAATGACAAACTTTTAGTACAATTTTTTAATATTTAATGATAAATATTGTAAAATATTCATGTATTTCCCGTGTTATTAAATGGAGCATTTGTGGAGACCGCGTGACTGCACCATGTTAGGAACAATTGTTGAGCGGGGTAAATGACGATTGTAAAAAGCAATTTGGTTATAAAAATTATGAGACAATGTGACTTCCGCGTAAAAATGCATGGTGTTTGTGGGTAAATTAGCGTGCATGATTCTCGACGTTGAAAGCACGCCAGGTTGCCCGTTGGGGCGGCTGGTCGCGTACGCAGGATTTGCTCAACCGTGGCAGACAATGTTGCATGCGGCCTCCAATTAAAACGCGCGTTTCATTAGCGCGCGCACACGGAAAACCAAGATTTTCCTTTTAATCCGTTCGCGCGTTTGTACCATTAGTGCAACTATTATTCGCAATAATTAAGCCTCCACAGGGCAGCTGTAAAAATTTACTATTATTAAACTGACTATTTATATCGCAAAATATAAAATCGATAGCCGGATGGCGCATTCGAGCGAGTACTCGAGTACTCAAATGCACGCGGAAACCTCGAAACGGTAATACATGGTCGCGGCCAGTTGGGCGGCTAATGCACCACCCTCCAAGGCAGGTGCACGCAGCCGCTGCCGCCGCAGCGGGACCTCACACGCATAATTTAAGTTTTTATTATAAAAGCTGTTTCATGAGCAATTGACGCGCGTAAACGTTTGCGCAGCGGCGGCGGCGGCATCGAAATTCTTTTACTTTACTTTAAAAGCAATTTGATGTTTTTTTATGCGTCGCTGTCATTCGCATTTTATTCCGCGTCATTCGCGCGCTTGTCGGGGGCTTGTTTTCTCACCTAACAAGCGCTGCCGTTGTTGCGCCACCGCGGCTCGTCAAGCTAACGCGCCGACAACGCCTGCCGAGATTTACTTTTTCATTACGCCGCTCCGCCCTCTCACGTTTTGTTTTTCTTTCTGTTGTGCTACCACTCAAAGGTTTACACAACAGCAGCGCTCGCTGAGAAAACATTGAAAAATCATTTCTGACTAGTTTTTGCCGCTGCCGTCCGTGGCACAGACACTTTGCTTAGGTGCGTAAAGACGCGTACTGGCGAAAACTTTGTGCTTAGCGGGACGACGACAAGATCGCGGGATTTATGCTTCTTCTTAATGCAATAATTCTTAGAGCACAGATAGACGCCGACGACCGACCATAAAGGGAGTGATAAATATTATTAAACGTAATTAACACTTCTGCGCACCCAACGCCGCCCCCAGCCACCGCTCGGACTTCGGACGTGGTTGATGGGCCTCTTGAGAATATTAGGCGAGCGAAAGGCGGCGTAAGGCGAAAGGGTTAAGTCTCTCCGAGGAGGTGGATTGTCGAGAGCTAGCCCAAGACGCAAGACTCTTTGCCATACAAGGTGACACGAGAAAGATCATTTAAAATTTAAGTCCAAATCAAAAAGAGCGTTAAATATTTATAAAAAAAACGAAATAAACTGTGAGTGCTTATTTAAAATTTGTAATAGTTGATATTTCTTTGTCACATTTTCATGGCTTTGACACATGTTCAGGAATGTCAAACTGGTGTCACAGCCAGACATGTAAGGGTCTCGTTATATCTAAGAATGAAATGTAACAAGCATTCAAATTCGGCGGGTTTGGCGGGTAGCTGGCGGCGGTGTTCCCGTGACAACCTGTAGGCGGCCCGCAGCCGCCAAGATGCGAAGTTGTAAGTCGGCGCGCGGTTGGTAACTTGGTCATAAGTTAAGTCCCAGCGCAACATTCGGAGAATCAAGCGTAGAAACAAAACTTGGCGCGCGGCGGTGCGGCGCGCCGGGGCGGCGGCGAGACAGTAAAGACTTTAATTGTTGAAAACCACATATGAAAATATAGAGTGCTTCAGAGTGCGAAAGGGACGGGGCTTTAATGGGCATTGTGCTAATTTGGCGAAAGACATTCAACTGTTATTAGCGTCAACCGTGCAGCGCGCGGCCGACGAGCCGACGAGGCTTCCCTTTTCCATCTCGCTTGCCCCCAGATAAAGAAGCCGCTAGTATTGAAGCTTATTTATATGTTCGCGTGCATATTGTCCTCGAAAATACTTTACTTTGCCCATTTCAGAAATGCTAAATACAATGCGAAACTCTTGTTCGGTGGTTATTTCCTTCCAGAACTTTGAGGAACACGAAAAAACAACAGCGCCACAACAAAAACAACAAAACACCACACAACATAAAACAAACAAAATACGCAACTGTTATATCGCAGAAATCGTCTAAAAATGTCGAAACTTTCTAAACAAATGAAAAAAAACAGAAAACATAATTTTAGAAGTAAAAATGTTTAAAACTTACATATTGCCAGCAAAGCCGAAATCACTAAGTTCACAATAGTCATAATTTCATGCCGCGAGAAACTTTGGAGCGGTTGAAAAGTTTGCGCGAGTTGCGAAGATGCACGTGGCCGACGGCGGCAGCGTTGCGACTCGACGGAATGCTTTGCGTCGCGCCGCGGCTGCGAGCTGGACGAGAATGATCGGCGCCGCTGCACGCCGACCACTCGCGCCCCCGCCACCTCCATAGCCGCCGCTTGTCGCTTGTCTACGCGCTTGTCGGTGTTGTTTTTTCGCGCGTACTCGAACCGTCCCCGGACGTGATTGTTCATACCTTAAGCTTCATTACACCACAAATCCACTCTTGTGACAACAAAATTGTTTAAACAATTTTTTTTTATATTCCATATATATTTTACGCCGAGGGATCATTGGATAGTATAGCAAATAATAAAGCAGATTTGTTTCATTTGAAAATAATTGATTTCGTATTTGATTGGAAAGCTCCTAACAAATAAAGCTCTAAATTAGTTCTAAAGCCACAAAATCGTTGAATATGGCTCGTAAAATACAATGAACGAAATTCGGCTCACGCGCCGACTTGCAGAAGGGTTATTTGCTTGCGAGTGGCAATAAAAATCCGCCGCCCTTCGGTTGTTGACTCGCGCGCCAGCAATGATTGTCGCCGTCCGCATTGAAATCCGGCTAACAATAATTTTCGTTCATGGTTCGCGTTTTGTTCTTGTACGCGTGTGTAGGTATTAATATAAACATTGCTACACATAGGAAGCATGCCAAGAGAGGCAGCAATTTTGATATCTTGCTGTCTCTGCTACAGCCGCCGCAACTTGGCCAAACTTTAGAATATGAAATTTAATCATCTCGTTTTTACAATACGGACGTGTGTTTTTGGCACCGACCAAAGACCAATTGAAAATTTATTCATAAAGTCATGCATTTATTCATTAGTTTGTTTCGTCGCTATCGGTTCCCTCCTCCAAACCAACCCCTTTCACCCCACATATACAGTTTCTATGCTTATTCTACTTTTGTGATATGATTCTCAATATGTTAGCCTCATTCAGCTTACTTTGTATTCTATGAGTGTATTTCGATTCTGATTTGTATCGAAAAGTTAACCCTACTACATACAATGATCAATTTTTTGTTTTTACCCTATATTAATTCAAACAAAACTTTGTTTTTTAAATTATTTAGTGTTTTCAATTTTCTGTAAAGAATCATGTACTAGTAATAAAACGCAAGTTTATTTTGCGCAATGCACCCTCTAATATCAAGTGGATACATGGTGGTGACGCTGCCGTCGGTGATGACGGCGGTAGCGTGCTCATGATTACAACAATTTCTATTTCGTCGAATGATCGAGCACGAAAATAAAAACTTAATTCTTTTCTTGTTTCGCTTTGCTGTGAAGGGCGCGCGTTTTCGCGCTCGGGTACACACCGGTCACCGCTGCGGTTGCTCGGGGACGGCAAATGTGCGCACACGTGTTCGGTCGCGCGCTTCCTTATTGTACTTTTTTGTTGTTGTTTTTGTATTTTTGCTGATGGAAAGTAGTTTTTTTGCGTGTCGGTGGCAATTACGCCTTGCCGTGCTACTCGTCACGTTGCCACACACCCCAATTGAAATGCATACGCAAATTCGGAAGCGATTATACTCATGGGCTCGTGTCTTACAGGTAATCGCTTTGAAGTTGTACAAGGTACAAGCTATTGTTTTTTATTCGTCACCCTGCAGTAATTTTTTACTGGAAACAAAAAGTGAGTGGCAGCGCACTAGTCTTTTGATGTATGTGCTTTAATTAAAAAGACGTCTTATATTCTACCTTCCTCCCGCCGCCACTCCGATGGCGCGCTCGATTTGTGTTTTATTTGGTGCACAAGAAGCAGCGGGTTAACGGCTAGGAATCGTAAAATTGCATCGACTGCGCGCATTCGTCGACCGAAGAAGAACCAAGAACAATTCCGTTTTCTGCAACATTTCATTTCATTTCCTATTTAATATGTGTTTGTAAAGTTTTATTGCGCTGCTCGGCGGTGCGATGGCGCAGACAAGACAAGACGCAAGACACGGGGGCGGCGTGCGGCGCGCGTGCTGCAGTCCAACGAAAAGTTTTCGGCTTGCCGCGAGACAGCGCGGCCCGGGACGCATCGATGCGAGTCTGAAACAACAATCGAAATCAGAGCGCGGACGGCCCGCGGCGGCGGCGAGAGTCACCGCACGCCGGCGGGATACCGGGAAAAAGTGAAAAGTTGCCGTACAAGCCCGGCTTTGCAAAATATGAATAGCAAGAAGTGAGTAGAGAAGAAAACAATAATAGATTGCCAAGGGACATGCGGAGACAATAAAAGTTGGTGAAGGCTTGCGTGTCATTCCAATCGCAACCTGACGCACACCAGTCTTTGCCGGAACTAGCGGCGCTCCTGCCGCCCCTATCTGCGCCTCGCGGCCATACATTAATTTGAGCGCCATCGGATCGCCGCTGCATCCATAAATTATATTCGACGAGAGTCGCGACACACGCTGCATATACTTCAATTATCAACGGCATAACACTAATACTCTTCAAAACTATGAAATTGTTTAATTTTTTTTGGCTAATTTGTCTGATTGGAGTGTTGATTACGAAAAATTATCAAGGCTCAAAAAATGTACATTAAAAATTCTAAAAGAAGCCTAAATTGCACACTTTTTAAACACCCTGTAAATGAATTTATTCGCACTTTCCAGATTACAAATTATGAGCAATGGCAAACAACAAGAATGGTCATTATGGACTGAAATGAAGTAATGGAAATATAATACACATTAGCACAAAATCTGAAAAATGGATCGTAAGCATTAAAATGACGTGCAGCATAAAATCCTTTAAATTATTTCAAAGGATTTTTGGTAACAAAAAATAATCCACCAGCGTTGGTTTAGTTCTGGGTTGTACGTAATTTATTCCGCTGTAAGAAGGCAGAGAAGACAGGCACAATTCGCGAAACAAATCCGTCTCGGCGCGGATTTACGTTTTTCCTCTTCACCGCGCTGCCACCGCCACCATCTGCCAACAACATTACGATAATCTAGTAAAGCCTTTTCCGGCAATTACATCCGTCCGACAATCACGCGGTTAATGAGACGCGCGACGCTGACAATTTCTATTTACGACACGACGGCAGTGCTACCGCCCGACAACTTAAAACTTGATATGAAGTTGATATGATGTCACATGCACATCGCCGACTCGCCTTGCCTTGCTTTCGTTTTGAGTTTGGAGTCGTTTAACTCTTTCTCCGCCGCCCCCAGCGCTAGATTAAAATTGCATTCGAGCGGCGCGAAGCCCCCAGATGTTTCCACTTACGCGCGACATCTCGTAATATGTTGTTCTTCGTGCGTTCAGTCTAATTCACTCAACGATCAAAGAAAAACCACTAGTTGTTTTGTAATTTACTTTATTATCCATATTTTAACTGTAATTTTTCCTAAGTTAGTAAATTTTTTTTTATTTTTACGTGTTTCAAGCACTGAACGAAAATGTAGAAAATTTGCGACACTGCCAATTGGTAGTGATTAACATTTAAAAATATTCATGCAACAAAATTGAATTCTACATTCATATTTGATGACCGCTTATTGTCCTGTCATGGATTGTCCTGCGCGCTAATGCGCACCTCAACGCTAAATAAAAGTGCAAACAAATGAAACCGAAATGAATCGCACAAACGCGTTCTGATCGTTGATGATGTCGACCATGATTGATTGAATAAATATTTGAACGGCACCAGACCTGCACTGTTTTTCATTTTTCAAAATCCACCACTTTTATAGCAGCTTGTATTTGAATCGTATTTGGGTGTTAAAATTGAGAAATAATTGACAATTGTGATGAATTGCATCGCACTTTTCTGCGGCGGCGGTAAAACCCCATCCTCGCTTGTAAAAACTAAGCAAAACGCAACTTACTCAAATGTAAGGACGCAGGACTATGCGAGCGTAAAGAAATCGAATAAATATTCAATTTTTTCCGTAGATTTTCCTGCATTCGTTTTGGATGTGCTTTGATTTCCGTTCCCAAACGGATTCCTCGCTCGAGGTTCGTCGCGTTCGCAAAAGGGCGGAAAGCCCAACGACCCAGAAATCATTCTGGATGCGCGTTTTACGTCCTTGTCTCGATCCAGATTTGTTACAGGATGATGTCAACTAGAACCACAACGTTGCTATAAGTCTCTTTCCATGACAAATCGTATGCGCGATGTGCTTAAGGTATATAAATGAATTTCAAAATTAAAACATTTTTAGGTTTATTTTGAACATTAGTAATTTTTTTCAAAGATAAGTAATTTGTTTTGTATTGAGCCGTGGTGTTGCGGAGGTTTTGTGCCACACAATACAAACCAGCGCACGCAAAACCGTAATCACCTCGTGTTTGTCGACATTGTTCGATACTTTAATTATCATAGTGCACATCATGCAGTTAATGTGGAAATGGCGCAACATTTTGCGGTGCTAAAAGAAATTATTGCGGTTATCATAATCAAAAATCGTAGAATTTATAATTGACAATTAACATTCGAATTTAAAAGATTGCACAAAGAACAAAAACAATAATTCTGCACATAATTTTGAATCTAATAATATGGCAGGTTTGAAATAGTAAGCCAAATAAATTCTAAATTGCAGTTTGAACAAGACAATGTTTACCGGGGCGGCAGCAGTATGGTGGATGGACATGCAGCATGCACGGTATGTAAACTTTTCAATTGGCATTTCAATCCCCAAACGCGTTCGCCCGAGGCCGCTGCCGCCACGGACGTTCGCGTTTATCTCCGGTTTATCTGGCCGAATAATTCGATCATAATATGCATTATGAACGCATTAATTGCGCGCGATTGTAATATGATAATGGTGATTAATATTTTAATGCCATAATCGATATAATCCAATTAATTAATTACCAAAATGTGTAATATAAACTAGCGTTAGCCCCCGCACACCCCAACTACAATTATCGATCTGGGTTCTTCGTGTTCTTATTTACTGTCACCTCTCTACGCTAGGCCTTAACGACAATAACAGAAAATTTTAATTGCCAGAATAAGGCAGTGATTTACCGTCTCAAACCCCAACGAAATGCTCATGCACGAATTGGTCAAGGCTGGAAAGAAAGGCTTACAAAGAAAATTTTATGTTCCATTTGCGTGTCACTCAAAGTCACTATAAAGTCGCGTGCAAAATGTTTTTTAGGACAAACATTAAAAGTTATCACTGTACCCCTAGACCAGGGGTCTCCAAACATTTTAGCCTCAGGGCCATACTTAGGATTCCAGTAGGTCCCGAGGGCCAAATCTTTAAAATATGCAATTGAAGCAAAGGCAAGCTCTAAAAGGAGTGTTCAAGTGTGCTAGCTCTCAGCGGGCCGGAAAAAACCCTTCCGCGGGCCGGATGTGGCCCGCGGGCCGTAGTTTGGAGACCCCTGCCCTAGACGATGACGACATAAATATAATATTCAATAAGAATTAATTCCTGCAGGAAGAAAATTGTTTAGATTTGAACATTTCGATATTTATTTGTCATAATAATTATAAAGCAAGGTACTAGTGAAAACAAATTTATTAAGTACAGTTTGTACAACGACACTTGAAGTTTACAGATTAATCTTGGCTTTCAACTTTTGAAAAAGATATGTTGTAGGATTTACATTTGTGGGCATTTAAAGTTAATTAATTCCGTTGGTTTCTCCTGCTTCACCAATTGGTAGGGTTGGGCTTGAAATCCCGCATGTAGGACCAATCCTTTTTCAAATCCGGAATGAAGAGTACGGTGGACACTCTCCAGAAATGATTGTTGTCCTAGGCGAGTGGACCAGCCAAAACTTGGGGTAGCGACATGCTGCGCTTTATATCTCCCAGATTGATTTCTTGCACTGGTTAGATCATTTGGAGTTGTAATTGAATACAAGCCGTGGACGGGACTGATGCACATATGTTCGTTTGGAACCAACATATTGAAATGATTTATCTATAAACAGCTTAATTTTATTCAGATTAATTTGGGTATGTGGACCAAAATTTAAGAAAAATGCGTGCGACTACGCGATTGGAGATACTATTATTTTATGACAGTAAATATTGCATTACCATGGTGATATTTAATTCGGTAATTGTTTTAGTTAGTATAAAAAAACAACATACTTGTACAGATGAATGCAGGATTCACATCTGAGAAGATTTGTTGAGAAGAAAAGAATTAAA
>JARJDS010027834.1:0-12787 GCA_030264155.1 Atheta pasadenae | reverse complement strand
TAAAAAAATACAAAATTTTAAAAGCAAAAATAAAATATTTATAAGATGAATATTGTTTTTAAATAAAAAGGAGATGTTAAAGTAACTTTTTAACTATACTTAAAAAATATAAACAATAACTTTTAGTAATTAAATAATGAGTTATGTCCAATTTCCCGTGGCGTGTTTTGCATAACCAATGCGATTTCAATTGGTAATATTTAAAAAAATACAAAATTTCAAAAGCAAAAATAAAATACATTTAAAATGAATTTTGTTAATAAATAAAAAGGAGATGTTAGTGTAACTCTTTAACTATAGTTAAAAAATAAAAACAATAAATTTTAATAATTAAATAATCAGTTATGACCAATTTCCCGCGGCGTGTTTTGCAGCACAATGCAAATTCAATTGGTAATATTTAAAAAAATACAAAATTTTAAAAGCAAAAATAAAATACTTAAAAGATGAATATTATTTTTAAATAAAAAGGAGATGTTAAAGTAACTATTTAACTATATTTAAAAAATATAAACAATAAATTCTAATTATTAAATAATGAGTTATGACCATTTTTTGTTTTTTTCCAAAATTAAGTAAACACAATTTAACTAAATAAATTAATTTAATCCAAATCATTACATATTAATTACTTTATGTCGAAAACAAAATCATTAAAAGCAAAGTAATTACCGTACAAATAAACACATACCACATAAATAAATATTCCCACACCTAAACAAATCAAATACTAGCAAGCGGAATGTTAGAGAGCTTATAGTATAATACGCTTAAGATTAATTTTAATTTTAATTAATCACTTGTAATTATTTTTAATTACGCGCCAACACCGGCGATTCTGGTGACATGGCGGGCGACACGAATCGCGATGCCGCGCCGCGCGCGATAATTAGCCCCCCAAAGTAAGTCATTGTTGTTGCGCGTAATTTAACGCCAACTGATTATCGATATTTATTGTTAATTTACGTTAATTTGTCTTGATTACTACCACCGCGCTGTGACTGTGTGAAACTTTGCGACAATGCGGCAAATATTAATCAAAATAACATCAACAATGTATCAAATTTAATACAAAAACAAACAATTAACTGTTTTTTTACATTAACTATCATTATTATTTATCATTAAATTTTTTTAATAATTTTGTTTTGACCAGGTTTTGACATTATTAGTTAAAGTTACAACGATTTTATTTGCAAAAATTGCTTAAATTTAAAACCACAAATAAAATACTTAGGGGATGAATTTTTTATTATAATATAAAGGAAATTAAAGTGGGACTCTTGTACTTTACTCTAAAATTATAAAAGTTAATTTTTTATAATTAGAAAATGAGTTATGATCAATTTTCCATGACGTGTTTTGATACCCAATTTAGATTATATATACTTAAATTTTAAAAACAAAAATAAAATATTTAAGGGTTGAATTTTGTATTGATATAAAAAAGGGATGAAAGATTAACTCTTTAACTATACTTAAAAAATAAAAACAATAATTACTAATAATTAGAAAATGAGTTATGACCAACTTTCCATGGCGAGTTTTGTCAAATTTTAAATAGTAGTATTTCAAAAAATGAAAAATTTTTAGACCACAAATAAAATACCAAGGGGATGAAAATTATATTAAAATAAAAATAAAATGAAAGAGTAACTCTTTAACTATACTCTAAAAATAAAAACAATCTTTTCTAATAATTAAATCATGAGTTATGATTAATTTTTCATGACGTGTTTTGCTACCAAATTTAGATGTTATTTACTTCAATTTTAAAAGCAAAAACTAAAAATAAAATACTTAGGGGATGAATTTTGTATTGAAATAAAAAAGAGATGAAAGGGTAATAGTTTAACTTTATTTTAAAAATAAAAACAATTAATTTGATGTATTAGTTAACAAAATATGACGTGTTTTTCATTTATAAACAAACTAAATCTAAAAATAACAAAAATTTCATTGATTTAACTGTCAGAATAAAATATTTAAAAAACGAATTTTCGACTGGAATAAAAAAGAAACGAAAGTGTAACTCTTAAGCTATATTTTAAAAATAATAACCAGCAGTTTGAAAAATAAGTACAAAAGTTATGACTAATTCTTTATGACAAGTATTAGAAAACAAATCCAATTTTAAATTTAAAAAAAACACAAATAAAATACTTAGGGGATGAACTTCGTATTAAAATAAAAACGGGATGAAAGATTAACTCTTTAACTATACTTTAAAATTAAAAACAGTAATTATTAATAATTAGGAAATGAGTTGTTATATTGATTTGTTAACAAATAATATATGAAATCGTCAAGCGATGCCCGAATTTCCGTACATATTAATCTACGCTGGTGGGAACTGGTGGGAACTGTAGTTGTACGCCCTAACGCGCGGTGATTGGTCTGAAGTGGGGGTCAATGCTGCGTCGTGCACATTGGAAATTCATCATGGCCGACTAGCATAAGAATACCCAGACCGTTGCTAAGGTAGAAATCAACATGCCCTAGCAACGAGTTCCAGTGGAAGGGATTTTCAAACGTAGGAGAATATACATTTTCAAGTGTTTAGCGAATACAAGTTCTACACGCGCTGTGATGCAGTTGGAACATAGATTCAACGCTGTGTCGTACACACTGTATTTTATATACTTACATTTGTACAGTAAATATATACTCTAAACGCTCTGTGATTAGTCAGAACAGAAACTCAACACTATGTCGACATATTGTAAATTCATATTGGCATTTAAATACTTCTCCAGTATAATTCGAGATTCTAATACTTCCAATAACTCAAATAAATATTTTTTAATGGAAATGAAAAGAGTAACTCTTTAACTATACTCTAAAATTAAAAACAATAATTTATAATAATTAAAACATAAGTTATGACCAATTTTCCATGACATGTTTTGCAAAATCATTACGAATTCATATAATATGGCAAAAAAGATAAAATTTTAACAACACAAATAAAATATTTAAAGGATGAATTTCGTATTAAAATAAAAAAGAGATGTTAGACTAACTCTTTAACTATACTTAAAAAATAAAAACAACATATTTTAATAATTAGATAATGAGTTATGACCAATTTACCATGAAGTGTTTTGTAAACCAACTCGATTTCAATTATCAAGTAAAAATGTAACAAACACAAAATTTCAAAAACGCAAATAAAATACTTAAGGGATGAATTTCGTTTTGAACTAAATAGGAAATGTTAAAGTACTTCTTTAACAATATTTAAAAAATAAAACCAATAAATTCTAATAATTATTAAATAAGTTATGACCAATTTTCCACATCGTGTTTTGAGTAATCAAATTTAAAAATTTCCAAAATGTTTCTTCAATTTCCTTCTAAACCAGAATAATGAAATAAAAATTCAAAAATTGACCGCTAGATGTCGCTACTTGAACTTTAACCTATGTTTTCCCAAAAATAATTAAACCCACACTGACAGACACTGAAAAACAACCCCAAAATGTAATTCAGTGTGTTGTTTTGAAAAATTGTTAACAACAGTAGTGACTACTTGGCTGTGAGTGGTTGTCGTCGTTGTTTCTGTTCATTTCTCACTGACTAGTCTACTTTCCGAACATTATTCATTTTTTTTTTCATTAGTCCACTCATCCATTTTCCACTACCCTTTCGTCTTCAATGGTCAACCAGCAAGCTGATTTTTCTTATTTTTCCCCAATATTTCTTTATTTGATCACTCGCCTCTGTGTTAGTGTGTGGGTGTGTGTGTGATGCTCGATCAATTGTTGATTGTGCATTGTTCATTGTTGCAACTCGTCGAATTGTTGTGATATTACTCAGACTCACTTCATTCACTTGATTAGTTTTAGTTTATTTCATTTGTTTGTTTGTTTTTTCTTCAAAATTTGTTTTGTATTTTGTACATTTTTTAAAATTTTGTTTAACAAATATTTTGTCAATTGTTGGTGCAAATTATGTAAAAACTGATTACAATAATTACTCATTGAGTCATTATCTAAAAAGCAGCAGTGTTCGTAATAATAAATTGCATACATTTTGGGTTCGATGCGTTCGGCGTGATAAACGTACAGCTATTTATCATTAACAATAAATTTTCAAGTTTAAAATTACAAAAGTCGATATTTTATGTATTTATTGCTATTACAAATCATGTTTTACTAATTATTTGACGTTTTACTAAGCGTTGTAAGCGTTTTAATGTTTGGAATCATTAAAATTCTAAATATTTTTTTTATTGTGAAAACTTTTCTTTTACGCAACGTCATGGAAAAGTTGTTATAACTAAGTTCCGCATTGTTCAAATTAAATGGGCTTATTTTTTTATTGTAGTTAAAGAACTACTTTTTCGTTTACTTTTTAGTTTAAATTAAAATTCATTATCTAAGTATTTTATTTTTACTTTTAAATTTTGTTGGTTTTTAAAATTTTAATTTAAAATCAAAGTTTTTTGCTAAACACGTCGTGGAAAATTAATCGTAATTTCTTATTTAATCGTTCAAATTAAATGTTTTTATTTTTAAAATAAAGTTGAAGAGTTACTCTTTCGGTTTGTTTATAGTTTAATGCAAAATTTATTATTTTAGTATTTTATTTTAGATTTTGAATTTTTTTTATACTTTACTTTAATTTGAAAAACATGTCATGGGAAATTGGCCATAACTCATTTCCTAATTAATAAAATGTAAAAACTTTATTTTTTAAATATTGTTTAAGAGTTACACTCTTTTGTATAAATTTTTTTGATTTTAAAATTCAACCCCTAAGTATTTTATTATGACATTTAAAGTTAAGCAATTTTTGATGTTTTTAAAATTTTGAGTTACAAAACACGTCATGGAAAATTAATCATATCTCATTATTTAAACGTTTAAATTAACTATTATTATTTTTAAAATGTAATTTAAGAGTTATCCTTTTGTCCTTTTTTTGTTTTACTTTAAAATTCTAGCCATAAATATTTTATTATGACATTTAAACTTATGCAGTTTTTGTTATTTTGTTAACTCAGATTCTTAGTTAAAATTGTAAAACACGTCATTGAAAATTCGTCATAACTTTTTATCTAATACTTAAAATTAACTGTTTTTTTTTTTAAATAAAGTTAAAGAGTTACTCTTTCATGATTATTTTAATTATGATGCAGAAATCATTTCTTAGTATTTTATTTTTGCTTTTAAACTTTGTATTTTTTAAAACTTTTTTATTCGAAGTTGGATTGGTTTTCTAAAACATGGCGTAGTAAATTAGCCATAAAATGTTTACTAATTGTTTCAACACTATGTTTTTAATTTTAAAATATAATTCAAGAGTTACTCTTCCCTGTAGTTTTAATTAAAGTTCAAATTTCATCGTCTAAGTATTTTATTATTACTGTTAAATGTACGCGATTTTCGTTCTTTTCTCAACTCAATTTAAAACTTCAAAACACGCTATGAATAATTTGTTATAAATTATATTCTAATTAATTGAACAACTTGATTTTATTTTTAAAATGTACTTCAAGAGTTACACTTTCATCTCTATTTAAGTCCAGTTCAAAATTCATCCCCTAAGTATTTTATTATCAATTATAAAATAATGCAATTTTCAATATTTTCTAAGTTATTTTCTTAGTTTATAATTGCGAAACACGTCATACAAAATTAATTATAACTAAATTTCTATTCATGCAAATTACCTGTTTTATTTTTTTGAATATAGTATACAAGTTACTTCTTCGTCTTGTTCCAATGAAAAATTCTACCCCTAAGTATTTTATTTTAGCCCTCAAAATCATGTGATCAAAATGTGATTTGTATATTTTAAAATAAATTTTCTTAAATTTTCTCAATTATTTATAATTTTTCAGCATCCTTTAGCATCCCTTAGCGACTCCTCAAAAAGTAAGTGACATTACCATGTATTCAAGTGCGTGCAAGTGTATACAAGTAAATTACAGTCACTGATAGTACAAAACGTACAGGTTATGTTCAGAAATATTCCAGGCACGTATTTCCATTAGTGCGCATCAGCCGGTAACTCGAGGGCGAGTTTTAAACCTTTGTCGTGTCTCTACAATCTCTGCACAAGCCTCAGCAAGCCTTTAAAAAGCTTCAGGCCCTTCAAAACCTTCCACCAGTAAATAACATACTGACGATCACCAACAAACAGTAAAATTATCATTAAAATCACAAACATCTAAAAATTAATTATTTTGCTATAAATGAGGTTAAAAATACTAAAATGTATATTTGGTTGCCTACATTAAAATTAAATTTCTAAATATCACCAATCAATGTACAAATAATTAAATATAAATTCATTAATTAGACTTAATTAATTAATGATTTGTTGTTGATCGCAGCACACAAATAAATAATTGATCATTCAATTGTTTTAATTGTTTGCAACCGAAATCAATTGTTTCGTCAAAGCATTAACATGTTAACTTGGAAATTAAATACAAAACAAAGGAAACATCATGAATTAATAAAAACCATTTAATATTTATTCATCAAATTGTTAAGCGTAATTGTTTGTATTGTTTATTATTTATTTTAGTTGATGCGCATACAAATAAAACACGAAAAACAAAACACAAATAACAAAAGGCAGAAACCAGAAAAAAAAAACAAAAGAAACCAAAAACGTTAAATTTGTTGTGTGCACTCAATCTACTCCACCGACGTACGCGTATTTCTTTTGTTTGTTTGTTTGTTAGTCCATTTGGTCATTTAGTCTTTAGTTTAGCTTTTGTTTTGTTTATTCAGCTTCGGTTACTTACTTTATTCGCTAATTTGATTTCTAGTTTACGCTCGTCTACGTTGACCGCTGGTAAATAATCACAAACATTCGGAAAAAAACAAAAAAAACAAAAAAATAAGAAAATAAAAATAATACCTAGCAGCGCCATCTAGTGGATTAAAATTTTTCAAAAAATAAAATGCATTAAAGAAAATACAACATTAATGTCAAACATTGCGCCATCTATGGGATAAAATTCTCACCAAAAAAAAATTAAAAACATATAATTAATGTCTAGTGGCGCCATTTAGCGGATAAAATTTTAACCAAAAAATAAAAAAATGAAACATTTATTGTCAAAATAAGTTGTTTTCAAAAAAAAAAAACAAATTAATGCCATCTAACGGCTCGAATTGTTATCAAAAATTTAAAAAAAAAATAATAAAAACAAAAAATAATGTAAAGTAGTGCCATCTAGTAGATGAAATTAATTTAAAAAAAATAAAAAAGTTAAATAAATGAAATCACAATCAAATTTCAAATTAAATTAATTCGTAAATTAATTTAAAAACGCGAATTAAATCATATGACTGTCATTTAATATAAACTTAATTTATTTATTGTTGTGATTCTCGTGATTCTCATCTCATCATGTGATTCGTAAATCTCAGAAATCCGCGTTGTAATTTACGTCATGGGTCACACATTAAAATGTCATTAATGACATTTGTTTTTTTTTTCGTTTATTATTTCTTTGAAAACAAACGAATTATTCTCGAAACAAAACAAACAAAAACAAAACACAAGCGGTAACGTTTCACATATTTATTATTTCGGTTAATAAACAATTGAATATCGATGTAACAAACAAAAGTTTGCACTTCTTGTGATGTACCTACGTACATATAGTGAGTACGTACACGTGCAGGAAGTCCTTTTGGAGGTGCAATGACGCGCTGCACAGTTTTGCTTTAGTTTCCAATTTCGAATCGGCAATTCCAATTCGCAACAATTCGCCGTTCGCGCAAAACAAGTGAACCAACATCTACAACACTTCTATACACATTTTACCCTTCTACGTCACTTGTTTCGGTGTTTTGTTTATTTATTTATTTGTACATAAAGTTGTTTCACTTGTTTCGTGTATTGTTTTGTTTTTGTTTCGGAGTTTCGGAGGTTTGAGTTTGAAGTTGAGTTCCCCGATTCGCGTTTGTTTGGCCAATCGCTTGTTTTATCTCTTTTGTTTTTGTTTGCGCATTAAAACAAAACTCAAACATTCTTCGAGTGTTTGTTTGTAAATACATTTCTTTTGTTATTGAAATTATTAAAATTAATACTTCGTAGATGTTGCGTTGGAATGAAAACAAAAAAAAAACAAATGCAACACAATAAGATTTATAGTGTGCGGGTAATTTGTTTTTCATTCGCAAATCGTAGTAGCTGTGGCGTATTTTTGTTCACATTTGCATGTTGCGTGTAATTGTAATTGTAATGAAAATACGTTAATAGCATTCATTTGTCTATGAATAGCAACAATAACAAACAAGTGCGGCGTTAGTTCCGTCTTGATATTTTTATTTTTACAGCGATTTACCATAATTTGATTTGAAATAAAATAATAATGTTCGATGCAAGCTCAAGTACACGCAGTGCGCATGCGCGAAATATAATATACGTAAACAAACGAACAAAACAATAACGTTTTATGCAATAATGCAATCGAAACGTAAATGTCATTTCCTCATTCATAACAACAACAGAAAACAAAAGAAACATAAATTATGAATGAAAAATAATCACAACAAGCATTAATTTTAAATTTGTTTTTTGATGTTTTATGTGTTAATATTGAAATATAGGCAACCAAATTAACATTTGATTATTTTTTTAATCCAACGGTAATAATTACAATGATAATAATCAACAATGATTAATGCACTAATCGGTAATCAGTGAGTGATTGATAGTGATCGGCAATTAATGCGCGTTTTGCGTACCCGCGGTATCGAAAACATTGACAGTACACGAGAATCGATTGAATTCGTTAAATCCAACTCGCAGCGCCGCCGATTCGTCGAAATCCGTTGTTGGTCGTGCGCATCGACAGCGATTGAAACATAAAACTAATTGCAGCGCGGTTTAATTACCCGGCACGCCAGCGAATAAATTGCCACTAATGCGAATTAATTATTATCAACACCAATACAAACATAGATAACTCACACAAACGTTTAAACAATTAAATGACAAAAAATTTATAAAATGTACACTAACGCCATCTATCGGTAAAGTTTGTAACTAATTTTTTTTAAATAAAATACTAGTTACATGTTGCAACGCCATCTGTTGTTGAAGTTTATAAATAATAATAAAAAAAAAAATTAAATCCGGACCTGGTTTTGTGCAATAAACTAACGTATACAACACAGTTAAAGTGAAGTTGTAGTCGAAGTCAAAGTGAAATGAAGTTCATGGCGCGAATGTCAAGGTCGCGCGCATGTACATTCACAAGAACTAAATGACCGGAATATACAGTGTGTCCTTAAAAAACGCAAAATTTTAAATTTTAAATATAATGATACAAATTACACAAAGTTTAAGTTGTTTACTAAAACACTCTGTATATTTTATTTAATCACTTAAATATACCTTCACAAAAAAAAAGAATCTATGCCTAGAAACAAGTCTGGTTTTATGATAATCGCGTTAAATCGCATCGACGCACTAGCGCCATCTTTGTCTGTCGTACACAAGCAAAGCGACATGACAAGGTGCAAAGCTACGAAGATACAAGAAGCACGACGCGCGTGTAATTAACCTTTTATGACGATTATAATGAGCTAGTTGCGGCTGGTAGCTTCTTCTTCATCTTCTTCTTCTACTACTTTTTCTTCGATGTGTGTGTGCTTTTTTATTTTGATCTATAAATAGAACTTGAACTTGAACCACACACAAGTTTAAAGCTTATACGCGTTTATTTACTATGTTGAGTTTTAGATGAAACAAATGAAGCCAAAATAAAACAAAACACACACGAAACTGTTAGTTTTACATTGTGGTGTACACTCACCAGAAAAAAAAACAAAATTTGTTTACTTTGTTTACTTTTACTAGTTGTGATGTGTTCTTGTGTAGTAGTCGTTTGTTTGTTTGTTTGTTTGTTTAGTCGATCGTCGTTTTGTTTTTAATGTTTTCTTTGTTTTGGTGTTCGTTCGTGAACAAACAATTGCCTGTCGATAACACGATTAATCGTTTGTTAATGAATCATTATGATTGTTGACCATCCACAACAATGCAACTGTTTATAATCGCTTACCTTTATTTTCTATTTACTGAGCGTTTTCACAACAAACACAATTTGTTTTTTGATTTATAAATATTCACTAATATTCACTATGTTTTACTGATTGTTATTTGTTTTAAGTTTTAATATTGATTGTCACTTGTTTTTTTTCTTCTTTCATTTGTTTTTCACACTTAACGTGTTTTTTGTCATTTTATGTTGTGTGGTTTTTTGTACTTTGTTCACTTGTTTTTGAAGTTTTGCGCGTTCGGAGAGTTTTTTGTTGACGCACTGGTCGCGACGCGAGACATGAACTGACCGCTAATGTTAACTACAACGTCGACGTCCACCAGCGGACTCGGTCAATACGATTTTTAGTTATCGACCAATCAACGATCTTATCGATGATTTGTATGATCTTGACGTTGTTGATATAGAAAACACAACAAAAATTATACAAAATTTAAAAAAAAACATAGTAGTTGAGTGAAATTTTAACACTCTGTATATTTTTTATTACTTTTATTATTTTCTATTTTACACTAACGCCACCTATCGGCAAAGTTTATAACTTACATTTTTTTAAATAAAATTTGAGATTTTAACACCCTGTATATTTATTTTTTATTTTAATTATTTATTATAACACCTGGTGTAAAACTTAATACAACCCTTTAAAATATTAATAATTATTTATATTTTTTTGTACCAGTTTTTAAATGTTTGATTTAATTTTTGTGATTGTTGCTATTTTGTTTATACTTTCGTCGTGGTATTGTAGGCAACCAATTTGTCATCGGTCGACATGTACATTTGGAATTCTGGCGAGTTGGACAAAGTATGAGCGCGCATTAACAAAATAAATTATAAACAAATGCGTGCGGTACTCGATTTCAATAAGCGACTTCATAAATATGCAATGTGCTATGCGCCTGGGGGTGGCGGCGAGTGGCGAGCGGTGGTGGTTGTGGGGTGGGGGTTGGTAGTCACCAGTCGTGCGGTCAATTAAATCAGAGAGACCAGCTGCTGCTTTCACTGTCGGCGCCACTGCCACTGCTACCAGCACCGCCACCGCCCCCGTTGTTGCCGCCGTGGCTGCCGTTGCTGGACAGACATCGCTCGTAAAATATTTAATTACTACGACAAATTGCGTTTTAGCATTTTATGTTCATAAACCTGTTGGAGAGATTACCGAAATTGATTTATACAGAGTGTATGATTTTATATTTTTGTTTAAAATTGGGTTTTATTGTAGGCAACCATAGTTACATTAAAATTTAATTATTGATACTTATTTCTCGAATAACTTCTAAACTAAATAATTGCTTCACCAATCCTTTTACGCACGGATAGCTTAGGTCATTACCTATCGAATGGTGAAAAATTAATTAAATAAAAAAGAGTGTCAAGAGCCGAAAATTAAAAATTAAAATACACGGCAATCAAACAAATTTTAGTTTTTGGTTTATGATTTCTTGAATAAAAAGTCCAGCAATTGATTGGCTCTGCACTCTCACAGACAAAATATTCTAGCAATTATTGCACTACAAGAAAGCTCGTCTCACAAGCAATATTATGATAAGGGTTTAGATTTAAATGATAATTTACAAATTGGAACAATTAACGTTTAAAAATTAATTAACAAAACAATCAGAAAATATTTCAGTTAGTTTACAGTGTTTGGTACCAATTCCAGAGCTTTCATAAAATCAAAAACTATTTTGTTTCAACAATACTCTACTTCAACAATAGAGTCATAGGAAATCAACATGCCGTCGCAACAAGTTCTAGTAGGCGGAATCGAAATCATACGATTTTATACATTTTCAAGGGTTCAGCGAATACAAGTTTTAAACGCACTGTGATGATCAGAATAGAAAGAGACAACGCTGTGTCGTACACACTGTAAATTCATGATGGCCGACTACCATAAGAATACCCAGGCCGTTGCTAAGGTAGAAATCAACAAGCCCTAGCAACCAGTTCCAATAGAGGGGAATTTCAAAAGTAGGAGTTTATACATTTTCAAGTGTTCAGCGGATACAAGTTTCAAACACACTCTGATGGGTCAGGATATAGAGTAAACGCTGAGTCTCGTACACATGGTATTTTATATATTTTCAAGTATACAGCTAATATATATTCTATACGAGCTGTGATTGGTCAGAGTACTATTGTACATAAGCCGTTGTTAAGGTAGAAATCAACAAGCCCTAGCAACGAGTTCCAGTGGAGGGGTATTCAACCGTAAGATTTTATACATTTTCAAGTGTTATTTTAAAAAAAAAATATTTATAACAAATATTGTAGATAATTAAAAGATCTAATATATATTTAAGTAATTTTTTTGTAATTAAAAGCACCACCTTTGTTTAAATTATAAAAAACTAATCTCAATTATCACGAATAACTAAATTTTAGCACGTTTTTTTATATAAAAACACAAAAACTCCTTATTTCTAACAAAAATATTAAAAATTGTATATAATAAAACTTATAGGTAATTAAATAATCTACAATTTATGTTAGTAACATTTAGCGATTAAAAGCACCAGTTTTGTTTAAATTACAAAAAACTAACAACAATCATCATAAAAAACTAAATTTTATCACGTTTTTTGCCACAAAAACACAAAAAACTCTAATTTCTAATAAAAATATTAAAAAATGTATATAACAAAAATTATAGACAATTAAATAATCTACAATTTATGTTAGTAACATTTATCGATTAAAAGCACCAGTTTTGTTTAAATTACAAAAAACTAACAACAATCATCG
>JARJDS010027794.1:0-23365 GCA_030264155.1 Atheta pasadenae | reverse complement strand
ATTAACACCCTGTATAGTTGGTATTTTATAATTCGGTAAACACCTCTTAGATCTTTCATCAAAGCTCTATTAATTAAACCTCACTTCAGTATAATGCGAAATAAATTGATCATTTTAAACGTTTTCTTTTTTTAATCTTACATGCAAAATAAATTCTTCTAGAAGATCATATTTCGCCGCCAATCATATATAGCTCTCAACGCAAGGTCTAAAATTGTATTAAAAATCGTTTAATTTAGTAAATTACTAAGTGAATCCAAAACTGGTGTAATCAGTCCTCCAGATACCTGAATCCTACCACTTTTAAACCGCAATGAACTTTATCGCTCCACGCCACTCTGCTTCTTTAAAAAAAAAGTATTTTAGGTCCAGCAATTCTAATCTCAATCTTAAAACCAATATATTTTGGGTAGGCTTAACATATCCACATCCTGTATTTGGTTCCAAAATTGAGGTGTGTCTTGAGTGTGTTCTGAGTTCTGCGCAAAAGTTTTAATTTGATTTTTCCCTGGTTTTAATATCGGTTCCTACCAAAAACATAACTGATAGCTACCTATAGCTTCTTATAAGCTACCTACATACGAATCAAAAATCCAACCTTTCGCTACCATTTAATAATCGTTTAAATCCCTGACTATAACTAAAAACGCACAAAAAATAATAAATAAATCGTTTTGGTTTGAGTTTTAACTTTAAAATTGGAAGTTATACGTTTGTAATTTAGGTCTAATTTAAGTCTAATACCATATATGGATGAATTGGTATCTGGTACAATCTGATCTCTTAAACTTGGTGTGTTTTTAAGAAAGCATTGCAATCAATTAGTGACCATTACTTTTAATTCTCTTAATATGCGGTTTCAACGCGGTTGCACGCGTGCATTTTCGAAGAGCTAATGTCAGAAATGGGCCCAGGAAACATTCAGAAAACGCTTGGAAGCTTGAAAACATTTTGTTTGATTGTGCGATCGATTTTAATGATAGACTTTCATAACTGGCAATTATTTCTTAATGTGGGCAATTTATGATTTTAAATCAATGTTAACTCAACTTGGAATTTTTATTTTACTTCAAAAATTACTAGTCAGCATGAAATTTACACAAAAATCAACAGCTAAAACTATTAAATTGTTTTAAAACGAAAAATATTAAGTAAAATAATTTTTTTTAAAAGCAATACATAATATTTTAATGATTAATTGATGTATCACCATAATTTTCTTATAATTCCTTCAGTTTTGGTTTTATTTTTTATATAACAGTAAATTGAATAGGTCAGTAATCTGTTTACAGTTTACATTGCTAGCATGAAGTTTTCGTGTTCATTTATGGTTCATACTTTGATGTGCCGTGAAAGAGTGGAAGCTCGAAAGCAATTATAGTATACTTAACGTAAGACAAAACGCGATGTGCACTTGCGAGTATGTCCCGTGTCTTGGACGTACATAAGTGAATGATTAATTACTGTGAGGACCACACACATGGCAGTGTACTAACTTGATAACCAAAATTAAAAATAGCACCTTCCATAAAACGTCATAGCAACTACACTAAAAAAATTAATTTAGAATTCTTTCTATTAATTAAATGAATTACTTACTTACAATTGTACTTTTAAATATTTAAATTTTTAAAATTTTAATTGCATTGTTGTTTCTTGATACAAATAAAATATTAATGATCATAAGCTTTGGCTGAGATTCAGCGTCTTTAACCTTCTTAATTAACTTTTATTATATTTATAATTCGCAATTCATTTGCCGACTGAGCAAGAGTTCCAGTTTGCGATTCCGTTAGTTTATTTTATTTCTTATTTTAATTTAACAAGATAATCAACGAATGTTGTGCATTGGGCTTTTGGTTAGTAGTCTACGGCACTTAATGAAGAACTAAGTGAAACTTAGTTCATTTTATTTATCATTTAATTTCCACTGTAGATACCAACGTATGACTTACTTTGCTTTGCCATAAATGCCGAAATGTTTTTTAAATGTTTCTTTAAATGCAAATATTCCGCAAACTTTTGCTTTTGATATGTTTTTTATTTCCTACAAAGTGAAATATTTTGCTTTTATTTGTAATTTAAATTTTAAACGAAGGTTTAAATGATAGTTAATGTAATACCAACATTTAAAAGTAGAGCAAATCTGTATGTATTGTGTTAATCAAGTTTGGTAATTTAAAAATGAAATAAACTTTGATTTCTCTACATTTTAATCACATTAAAAATGTATTCTTACACGTCACTGTGGCACCCATAAATTTATTGATACAAGAAACCAAATTTATTACACATCATTGTGTAAAACAAATTGAATCGTGTCATATATGGGCCACCAGACTACAAAAACAACTCCATTCATTGTACATCTTCATCAAAATAAGCACAGTTTTATTGTTGTTTTATTATATTATTGTTGAGTATTAATGTTATTGTTTAAATGTCTTGACTGTCATAGCATTCGTACCTCTTTTGTTCGTTTGCAACTGGTTCTTATGTGAACTGTAAGCTTATGTTTAATGACAAATGATGACTGATGTCTGATTACTTATTAGTGTTATTGCTCTTCATCACAACTTTACAAGAAGTTAATGCTGTTGTTTTTCAACGAATACGTGTTGAAACGACTGTATTGTAATACGCAACATCCGAAGATGAAGAACAAGAAGTGTAACAGCAAAACATGAACATGAACATGAAGCACAAGAGAAAAGTTACATGTAAGAACAAGAAGCATTAATAAAATAACAAAAAGTATTAATATAACAAAAACAATAAAGATATGAAAGATCATAAGAAAATAATTGTTCAATGGTTACATTTTTTTTATTAGTTCATAGTTAAAATAAATATCAATTATTTGAAAAACGCGAGTTAAGTAACTGAAACTTTTATGAATGAACTGCATACATTAAACTTTTTGTTTACTTTTTTATTACTTGACTATGACTAGTTTTATTTTATTTTGTTCTGTTTTATAGGTATCTTTATCTCATTTAGTTCTTCTATTTGTCTCTACACTCTGAACTCTTCTTTTGCTTTTACTTCACATTCGCATCCAAAGTTACTCAACTTATTCACTTCTGTTTTTGTTTCATTTATGTTCTTCATTTTGTTTTGCTTACTCCAGCGTCTCATTGTATCTTGTGCACAACGTATCGTAGTAACCAGTCGAACTCTTTTACCATCGTTTTGCTTGCGCTCTTCGTTGAAACTTCTCTGAATGAAACTCCAACATATCCCAACTTATAATGCGACTGGAAATCTCGTAGTAATCTAGCCGCGAACGTTCTGTGTGCATGCATTTGTGTTGATGCGAGTCTCCGCTTCTTCAGCGCATGGTTGAAAACCGTGGGAAGATGTTTTTGCCATCCACCATCCAACAATTCAACCAAATAAAAAAAATCAAATAAAAATAAACGACCTGCTCAAAGGTAACAAGTAGCAAAAAAGATCTTTCAGCTTCTTTTTACTAAAGTAACCTACAAACCTTAACACTGAAATGTTTAAAACAAAAACAACATTTGGTGTTTTTCTTTAAACAGAATGGAAATTACTTGTAGAAAAAAAAAATTTTACATTAACCTAAGTCCAACTGAATAAAACGTGCAACTTATTTTCAATTTGTAATTTTTATTTGTTCATTTTAACCAACGAATTGATGGATGTTGGTAAGTAAATGCTTAATGCTTAATGGTAAAAACAATCGGCAATCGTAACGAATCGACGTCGTTTTTTAATCGGCAGGGAAGCCATTAATAAACACCCATTAATGATCATTACCTTCGTTTTGCATTCTTTGGCGTTCTCGACCCTTTTCAATCCGTACTGCATCGTATTCTGCTTTCTCAATTCGTACTTTTCTTGTGTTTTGTTTTTGAGTGTCGTCAACGTTTAAAAAATACCACTCATATTCAAAAACAGTAAGGCCAATTAATATTTATTAAATCCCGAGTCAAAAAATTAATACTTAGCCAAAATTTGAGGTTTTATTAATCGCCCAACGCGTAGCAAGTGTTTAATTATAATTAAACCAAATAAACGCTCGATTAATCAAGACTGAAAATTACATTGTATCGTATTACCAAGTATATCATTTAGTTCTTAAAGCTACAAAATTATTTTTGTAATTTAAGAGTAAGCATAAACTTAAAAATGAAAAATTGTTGCATTCAATTAAAAGCAATTAAGTTTTAAGAATTAAAGTGATTATACAAGAATGGAAACTGAATAACTACGAATTTTCGTTAATGTTTTGTTTAAAATACGTATTTTAGTCAATTTAATTAAAAATTGTGGGTAATTAATTGTTAAAATTACTTTGAAAATTATTATATATTAAATTATAATTATAGACCAACATTAAAATGTAAATTAAAATAAAATATCGAAAATATTTTAATAACTAACATCAAATCGTGATCTGACTATAGGCAACTAATAGTACACTACAATACGTTTATTTCTAAAAAAGTATTTTAAATATTTAAAACTTAAAAATTAAATTAATTAAATAAATTAAAAATTAAATATTTATGAAATTGTTAGTTATTACTTTTTACATAATTTATTTATAAAATAATAATTAAATTAAGTGTTTACTATAGGCAACCAATGATGCTGTTTAGTTTAAAATTTACGAACGTGTTTTCATATTTATTCAAGGATTTTCATTGTGTAAGCAATGTTTAACACTTAAACAACAATAAATTTTAATTAAAGCAACAAATCTATGTTTGATTAAGTTGTTGCTACTGAATTAAGTCAAAATTTACATTTTTACGTCGCAATATAAATATAATAAAAATTTAAAAAAATATTGTATAATAACGCGTTATTAAATAAAGTGGCAAAAATGGCAAAAGTGTAAAAGAAAAAGAAATCCATGACAGCATAATAATACGTTTGGCGTGCAATTAAACTGCATTATAATTAGGCGGAGTATTAACATAACGCCAATCAGATGTAATGCAAATCAGTTTCAGACTTGAATCGTTGCTTACGAAGAGATGCAAGTTTCTAGAAGGTTTATATATATATATATATATGCAAGAAGATGAGATTCGCATTTGCCTAAAAGAGATCACTGTGCCGCTGTGGCTGTGCGTGTATAATTATCGAATATTTTTAATTCGTTCTACAATCTTGACATAAGTCTATACATGGCTTAATGCTACCTCTTGCTGGTTGTACGCATCGACAAAAAGTTTTTAAGAGAATCCAAAAAAAGGCAAGCGTCTGAAGAAATTCATTGAAAACTTCTTATCAATTTGTAACGCAGTGAGGTTATGTGTGCAAAATTATTTCGAACCGCATTAGGACGTCTTTAATTAAGATTTCACTTTGATTTTACAGAACATTAACGTTCTTGGCTTTATGTGTTTAAAATTAAAATTCGTAAAAAGAGTTCGATCAGACATTATTTGCATTTGCTTTGTGCGGTGGCGAAACCGGCGTGGGGCGATTTAGATAGCCGTGGTTTAATTAATTCCGATCGGAGTGAATTGAATGGAATGAATTGAATAAATTGAATACATTTTGAATTATATAATGAATATCATGTTTTTTATTTCAAGCATCGAGGGTTTAATCTTACACATTTTTTTATGTTTATTAAATAACCCAGAAACTTTATAAGAAATATAGATGTAACAAAATTAAATTTATTTTTGGCGTTGATGATTTAGTTTCATCCATCTAAGTTAAAATCTATATTTCTGTAAAAATGGAAATATGGATTATGTTTTATTGAGTCAAACATTAACAAGGAACTCTTTAGCAATAACTGTAAAATAAAAATAAGAAAATTGGGCGTCATGAAGAGGATATATGAGCAATTTCTCATTTCGTGTATTTGGAAAAACCACAAAATTGATCAACTTTGAGCGTCAAAATAAAATACTTTGGGGATGTTTCATGGCTTGAATTGTGTCATAGGTTAAGGAAGAACTCTTTAATTATATCGAAAAAATGAGAACTAACAAATTGGTCAGTATAGAGAGGAGATATGGGCAATTTCCCATAAAATGTTATCAAAGAACCACAAAATTGATCAACTTTACATTAATTTGACTGCCATGACAACGTGCATTACTGACAATTAAATTAACAATATCTGGACGGGTCAATTGCGATGCCCCGAACCAAGAACGAAATCTTTGGATGACACGAAGAGGGACTCTAAGATTTTAAAAACAAGACAACTTATAAATGAAGATACAAACATAATTCACTAATTAATTTAATTTTAATAAGTTTTTGTGATGAAAATAAAAATATTACAATAATATAAAAACGGTAACCCAAAACCAGCCCAGAACCGCCTACTGGTTAGGTCGCGCTCGTGGCAGAATCACATTCGCATTAATAAACTTTTAAACAGATAATTCCTCCACAACCTAGGTGGTCGTCGCCGAATTCACGGTTTACTTAATATCAAAATAATGGAACATTACAGCAAAAAACAGCCAACACCAATTGCGTGTACTGAATCTGGCATGTCCTTCAACTTCTTATTGGTCTTGACTTCCACTAAGTATCGTTCATTAACTCATTTGTTTAATGTTTAATCCTACAAACTGTTTTACGAATTACGTCGTTTCTTTATTACATTTGTGTACTTGTATTACTTACTTATTTAAGAGAACAAATTATTTTTTAATTAATTGAAATTGTGGCTTGACTTGTGTGGCCGAGATTGGAGATTATGCCATATAAAGCCCAGAATAACACTCGACGAGTACATATGCAATCATTTTGTTAACAGAGAATAATAATGAATATAAATAAAGATTTAACATTCTCGGATACAAATTCAAGGTGCAAATATAAAATACACAAAATAAAAACTTAATAATTTATTATATTGTAAATTTTCCAAATCAATTTATTATATAAAAATTATGCAAAATATAATGCATACCACATTTTATTCAATAAAACTTTATTTATAACACACATCGCGATAAGTCAAGCTGAAAACATCAAAGATAACTCAAGAACATAAAATTATCAATATTTTATGATAATTTCCAAAATCTCAAACACTCCATGCACGCTTTCTTTGCATTGTTTCACCTCTTGACTCTTGAAGGTGTTAAGTTTTTTAACTTAAAATTGCCGGTGGCTGGACTCTCGCCCTGTTGCTTTGAATCCGATCAGATCCGATGCGAGAGTTAATAAGCAATTATGAAAAAAGGTGTGAACAGTTTAGGAGATATAGTGTGGAATATTATAGAGTGTTGAGTGTTGAAAATGTAGCTTTCATCTGCCGCTGAGACAACCACCGCGCAAAGCAACGATTCGAAGATGATTATTTATTGAACCCCTAAAGTGATGCTGGACGCCCGGGTCGCGGGGTGCAATATCAGATCGAATTCTAATGGGAGATTTCGGACTACTATTTAGATCGTGGCGGGATAAATCGAGCGCGCATAAATCAACACCTCCGGGCATGCGAGTGTACAGCGTCGCATATTGCTAACAATGTAATCTTCTTTAGTTTTCACTGCGTGTTATTAATAATAAATCATACAACGCATTGTTTTCAACGCCAGCCTGTTATGCGTTGTACATTGTATTTATATAAAGCTAAATCTGAAACGGGGGCAAAAAATAACAAGCGTTAAAAATATCAACAGTTGATAAATTTGATGAATTATTTTCGTCTTGTTCACTTTTTATATTAAATTTATATCCATAGTTTATATTTAATTCATAGAATGTTATGCAAGAATAGTTGAACAGTGATTAATTTATGAAATGTACAAACATTAGTACACATCACCTAAATTTCCATTTACATTATTTGTTTACAGGTGTTTGTTTTCTTGTAAAAATGATAATTTTCCATGAATGCGTTTAGTTTGAACTAGATTTACAATTAGCATAAACGTCAAGTAAACACAAGAGGGCGCCTTGTTTTGAATTATTTATTACTGTAAAAGACTTTTCATCAACGTAATTTATGAAATAAATTTTTTTTTATTTATTTTTCTTAAATTCATTTATAAACAATTTAAAAATACATTAACATGACTTTATTAGTAATACTAATCTTTAAAACAATACAATAAATATAAATTAATTTAAAATTAAAATTTTTACCCAATTACAAGTAAGGCGTGGTTGTTTTTTATTGAAAGTTAACCAAACATTATTTAGTAACAATTTTAAATCTTTTTTTTACAACACAAATATTTAAATAACTAAATATTCATAAGTTCTACTTAATTTGAAGATTTTTTAACGCAACCCTTAATTCTAATTAAATTACATATGCAGCATCAAAGGGATGAATTGAGTCTAGACCTATTTGTTTTAACAGTAAAGAAAAAAGCTATTTATTAGACTACCGGGCTTCTGTTCCAAGTAATATTTACATACCTGAATAAATACATCCAGATCCTTCAGTATCAGACAATAGCTAATGAAAAAAAAAAGTAGGAGGGTACGACAAACACAAACAACACATCTGCTTTATAGTACTATGAGAATCAAATAAAAAATGGAAACATAAAAATAAATATATTAGTAATTTTGTTTACAAATCTTTTTATAACAAAAATTTATTTTTTAGTTGATTTGCCATTAATTTTCTCATAGCACAATTCAATTATCCATGGGATAGCGCAGGTGAGATATGCAAATGTCAAAAGATGAACAACCATGATATCACTTCCAGTTACTCGTTTAACGTAAGCTAAAAACAATCACAATAAAATATTATATATTATATAATAGTTATAAAACTAAATGTATTTTGACTTACGAAGTAAAGGACCAAATATAGCAGCAACTACAGCACATACCACCATATACAACGTAAAAGCAGTACTGAAACGTTCACCATAAACTTCCCCAATTACTAATGGTAATGGGATTTGTATCAGACTTCTAAGGAAACCCAAAATTGCTGAGATGATTAAAACCCACAAGTAAGAATCATGAGATACAAAAGCTGAAATTATTATTATTATTAATTTTAAATTATTAATTAAAATTATTTATAAAGTTAATTCAATACTTACCAATTCGAAATATTGCAGAAAATAATGCACCAGCTAGAACTAAATATCGATTCCTTACATGAATACAAGCACTTAGTACGGATACAAAAATTCGTCCAACTAAATCAGCCGCAAAGTAAATAGTCATAATCAGTGTAATACTCTCACCACTAAAGTCAGCATTTGATAAAATCATAGGAAATAATGACAAAAACGCAATATCTGCTGTTAAAGACAACCCCATGCCTATTGAAATATTTAAAAACACTGGATCTTTAAATAATCCTAAATCAAAATTATCATAGATTTTTCTCCATAAAGTCTTTTGAGGATCGTCTTCACGCCCAACGTTTTCTATACTTGTAATAGACGCTGCGAGACTACCAACTCCAATAATAGAAGGCCTTCTTCGTTCCAACCTGTTAACTAAATGTCCCATCAAAGCTTCATGTCCTAATTGTTGTGTTAATAAAGGTTGTTCTGTCTCGCGGTGATTCTTCGGGGTATGATCACCATTTCTGGGTGTCACACGTCCGGAAACATGTTCCACATAACCAGGATCTAAATATTTCTTCTTCATATGCCACTTTACGGGTTGCAAAGAAATCATTGCTATGAAACAATGCAAACCTAATCCGGCAATTAACAATTGTGTTTCTCTCCAGGTATAGTTCGCCTGAAACTTTTCAATCATAAATGGATATCCCATTGCTATCACCGCAATCAGGGTTTGTGCTGTGCTCATCATAAACGTCTGTCTTTTATTGAAATAACCATTGAAAGATGTGAAACAAGCTGGCATCATTAAACCCAGACCAAATCCTTGGAGTACACCCCATGTGATAATTAATTGTATTAAGGATGTAACAAAAACGGTAGAAATTGCTCCAGCAAAAAATATAGTTGCACCTAAAATGCCTACTTTCCTGCAGGAATAATGTTGGAGTAAATGATTTGACACTAAACCAGTTCCAGATAATACAAAATTAAATACAGCGTTGGTCATTGCTGTTCCGAAAGTTTCATCGCCGATTGATTTGAGGAATCCTCCGAATATCATCCCAAACACACCAACGGGAACAATTGTCACACTCTGAAATGTAAGTCGTGTGTAAGTCAATAATAATGTCAAAATATATGATTTAAATAATTAAAATTGTGTTCAGTGATTACAAAAAATGTAGTAATGGCCAATGCAACCATGTATCCCCATCCACCCTCGGGGGGTAAGAGTTCGTAGCGTCTTCCATGCTTGTCACGCCGGATCTCTCGAGTCTCATTGTGAACCATAATTATTTCCGAAACAAAACACGACCGTCCGCAATCTACGATTGCGATTACGACTCTGACTACGATGTTAATCTCAAGTAAATGAAGCTATTTTGTGTTACATTATTAAAATATCACTTTTATCTCGACGTAAATAAACCAACACAACGTAAATAAGTAGATTTATTAATACTATGAATCGCAGTTTGTTTGAACACTGAGTTAGTTGTCATCTTACTAGAATGGGAAATCCTCGAATTCTTGATAAACCCAGAAACAGTAAACTTTCACGTGTTGCAGGCTTGAAAGATGTCCAAAGAATGAAGATCACGTGTGTTTGGGAATGATAGCGACGATAGTGCTTAATGAGTAAATAAGTAAATTGGTTCAAGTTGGTGCGTTTCCTAATTGATTGGATGTTGCGACAATTTTCCTATTGCTTGTTATTGTCTAGTTGCAAAGAAAGGAAACACGTAAGTTACTAAGAAATTAGGTTTATTTTTAGGATTGCCATTTGCTTCAATAACAGTAAAACTTTTAGATGTCAACCTTTATAGGTAAGTAATAAAATTTAATCTTTGTTGGGCTTGTTATTAATTGGATTATAGAATTAGTTTAAAGGATAAGACTTAAATCCTTTACGTTTTATATTTTAAATAACATATTTGAATTAACAATTATTTAATAATCTAATCGAAAATTGCTGAATCAGAAATTGTCCAATAAACATTTTATTTAATTACAAATTGTTTACATTATTAATGAAGGAATTTCATCATTTAATATCTTCCTGTCAGACAGTGAAACAATGCTGCAAAAACTATGAATCTTGTTTGGTTTACATAACCCAGTAAATTTGTTAGTCATTTAGTCCCCATAAATGAGAAAGTTTCTTTTCATAATGAATGTTTCTTACAGACCGTCTAGTTCTACAAATACATATCAAATCAGTGATGTTATGATTAGTAAAATAAGTAATTACCTCGCCACGGACTGGTTGAAAATTGCAACAATTAAGACCAGTATAATCCAATAAGACTTAAGAACAAACTTCATTTTTAAGACCAATTTTGCTCTTATGAAAATTAATAACTGATTTATATATGAGAAAACACACTATTTACATTATTTGATTGCTTTATTCATAAAAAACACATGTAATAAACGTATTGTAACAGTAAAACAATACACCATAAAAAATTACGGATGAAACACGGTGTTTATCGATTTCCTACGCCAACATGAAAAAGTTTGCTGTCAACTACTGTTAACACTCCTTATTTCGTTATATTATGCTGAAAAATTGTTAATTGATTATAAAAAGATAAAAAATAATAGATTCAATATTTTGATGCTACATGTTTATCTAAAATTGTACATCAAATCATTATTATTCGAAAAAAAACACAAAATTCATGGACAGTACAAATATTTTATTCATTTTTATATTTATAATAATACACATCGTTAAAACTCTTCAATAACAGTTCATTTCGAAAACAGAATTAATACAATACACACCAAGAAATTGCTTTCACGAATTCACAAATGTCAAATCTTTTAAAACGCAATTCTTACAATTACAAACATACTGTTCATATATCCATTAATTCCATTAGATCTATAATACAATACAATCGTTTACAGGGTAATTATAGTTATCGAGTCGGGACAGTAAGTATAACTATATACATTGAAAACCACTAAAAATATTTAGGTACATTTTACATATATTTTAATATATCGTTCACAAAATTCAAGAATTTTACATTTGTTCTTTTCTTCATTGAGTTGATTTTATTTATTTGATGATTTTTTTAATATTTTATTTAATATTCGAATTGTTCTTCGTCTCGTCAAGTGATCGCGTCATTATATCATCGTCATCAATTAATATTATGTAATGTAGATAGATATAATATTTAATAATATGTATACATTTTTTATAATTCATTATTAGAACACTTTCTCACAGATTCAGTCTTGTAAAACAGCTGCTTAATATCACACGTTAAAAGTGCAAAATGTTTCCAAATCTTTGAATGAGAACAAAACAAATGAATCGACACCGTTGTCGCCATCTTGGCCCTGAAATTACAACTTAAATTTTTAGGTTATTAACTAATTTTAGGTTATAATGGTAAAGATTAATTCTCAACTCAATGGAAGTGAAATTCGATTCAAATTACAAATATGAAACACTGGTTTGCTCATACGGCGAACACCCGGTATATAAAATACATAATACTAGTTGATAGTTGTATGTTTTACGTTTTACCCTGATGCTGATACATTAAGTTAATGTTTTTTTGGAGGTTATGTATCATGTCTTGAAATGTTTTGGCAATTTTTAATACCAACTTGTCGTCCAATTTCATTTCATTTATCATCAATCCAGTATTAGTTTACAACACAATGATTATTTAAATTGCGCTTAAATTATAAAATGAAATCATACTCGCTAATTATATAAATATATGTTTTATCTTTGTGGTTATGTTTACAATCACTATTACTCACTAGCCTCTAGTTGCTGCTTTATAATTAATGTAATTAATTGCCAAAAATCATGTTACTCATGCTTTGCCATTCGGATTCTCATGTTGCCGATCAAATTCTACTCCTAATCTATTCGTCCATTTTGTTTTTATTATAATATACTTAATTTTGCTTTTGCTTGTCATTAATACTTTTCTGATTTGTATTAGAAGTCAAATTGAAAGACTTTCATCATTTAAATATCTGTTTGTCATGTGGTTGTATCGGAATCTGTCTCTTCATTGGACCGTGAGCGACAATAATGAAAAATGTATTCAATGCACCAAGCCAGGACACACATCATCATCAAAAACGTTTGAGAATGTAGACAAATTGGATAACTTCCAGTGGTATCTCTTATAATACCTGCAGTAAAAAATTATATTAATTAAATAGGTTATGTGTCATGTTAGGTTATGTAGTACTAACCTAAAATTGGTCCGAAACAAACGACGAATAACCCCTTTCCAACCATATGTAATCCAAATGCTGCCGGTAATTTTTCCAATGTCGAATATTCTGAGATGCAGATGGTAAAATTGATCAGAACGGCTCCTCTGAAAAAGCCACAAATGACTAACCAAGCCATGATCCAACTGAATTCGCTCTGCTCAGCCAGGACTGTGAACAATAGAAATATGAATTAGATATTTTTCGGAACTTTGCAGGGGCCTGACTCGTTGTAAGTGCGTCTCAGAACAAAAATTCGTCTTAAAACAATCTGATATATTCCCAAAACAAACAAAACTAATCAAATCAATAATAAGTAATCTATCCACATATCTGTGAGTAATTTAATGAAATAAACTTTGAAATAAATTACATGATGTTCTTCCGGTTGTGTGCACGTGTTGCTCCTGTCTGAGTTCTGACTTAAAAAATAAAGTTCACTTAGATTGAACTCTTGACTTATTGGATAAGCTTACAAGTCTATAATTCGTGTATGTGTTTACCTATTCAAGGCTCATCCTTTGGCTGCTAACAAAAAGTCATAAGATATTAGAATATAGACGACAATAATAAATTATAATCGAAGTCGAAGTCGCAAAACAAAACAAAGGCGTTTACGGCGCAATACTTGAAAATTGCAACGGAACTTAAATGAGAATAGACTAAAAACTCAAAAAATGATTGTTGCAAATGCCGTCAATCGTTGTTTAGTATAAAAAATGAGTAAGTAAAAAGCACCACGAAAAGAAACTAAGAAAAATTCATCGCAACACAACGCAGAAACTCAATTCTCAATGAATTGTCGAGTAAAGGCTGAAAAAAGTTGTTATTTGAAATATTTAAGAATCACCAATGAATTTTGTTATTTTAATATCAAGAATTTACTGGAGTTTCATTGGTAAAACTTTGTTTGAGTAATAGAACATTAACTTACTTGATCGACAAATTCCCAAAATAAAAATTCCAACCATAAATAGCGTCCGCTTCGTAATGTTCACTCTGTCACATATTGGTGGCAGTACTAATCTTGCAATGATGTCCGTAAACGCCTGGACGGATAGGAACCAAGCAATTTCGCTGTTGTCAAAGTTCAGTTTAGCCAGGAAAAACGGAGTTACCAATTTAAAATTTTGTTCAGCAACGTAGAAAATTGATAAGCCAAAGATTAAATTCAAAAATATTGGGTCTCTCAACAAATCCAAATCCATAAATGTAACAATTTTCCTCCATATAGATTCTTTTTCTTTTTCTGGAATTTTAATTGGATCTTTGGGAAGAGAAAACTCTCGAAAGACTTTGCTTTGTGAGTTAAGTTGAACGCCTGGATAACTCATATTTCTTCGCATGTGTAAACCATCACCACCAACAGTGGAATATGTTGATGGTCTTCGATCAGAATCAATCTAATGATAAACAAATATATATAATAGATGCCAACAGAAGAAATTAAAAAAATATAACAAGTAATTACTTGAAGTTGAAGTTGTAAACTAGATCCAGTAAAATCCAAACGTGAATAACTTGACATTATAGATTCCTTTGATTCCCTTCTTCTTGGTTTGGAAACAAAACTCATTGTGGAAAAGTTTCTTGGAAATGTTGACTTACGAGTAAGGTTAGGAAGGTTTACAGATGATTGTTTTTCCAAGTCTTCCAAAGCTTTAACAGTTTTGTTCTTTATGAGTGTTTGGTCTTCATGAAGTTCACTCTCTTCGTCATCAGTTTCTTTAATTGTTTCCATTTCCTGTGAACAATAAATAGTTTAAAACTCAATCAAGCAAACAAAGTATAAAACATTAAACACACAGGCAAACAAAAGTTGATGATGAAACATTGTTAAAAGTTCATGAAGTCTTTAAAGTATATTTAATTGATCTTGTGAATGAGGATGACAATAATAATGATGATATAGGCTTGGTGGCTTGACTTTCAGTCAGTTTTAATTACCTCAGTCGACGAGAAATAGAAGGAAATTCCTTGCAGCTTTACAAAATAACATTTGGTTCACATTCACAATACCGAACAACTGAATGTTTTAAATAAGCAAAGATGATTACGTTTTTTGTATTTACCTGATGATAAGTGCCTTCTTCCTCATCTTTGGTCTCAGGAATATAATGCCATTTGGCAGGTTGAAGGAGCATGGAACCAACAAGACCGTTTAGTGCCATGGCACCGATAATCAAAATGGCGCCGCGGAAATTGTATGCATCTAGAAGGAGTCGTACAGCTTGGGGCATCAACATCATGCCTAATGCAGTACCAGCCAGGGAAAAGCCCACGGCTTGGCCGCGCTTCTTAACGAAGTAGTGATTCAGAGCGACGAACGTCGAGGATGCAGTTAGTCCAACGCCCAACCCTGAAGGAAGATAAAATTGCATCAAATTATTCGTTCCAACAAATGTAGAAATGTATATAAGCCAAGTGAAGTCAAACGTAATTTATTGGTAGAAGTGTGCGAGTTGTGCGTTTTTATTCTTTTGCTTGGAATTACCAGGAAGTGCCGACGCTCGGGTCGATAAATGCAATGAACCCGCAGCGACACCCGCAGTGCACTCAAATTATATAACTTTGAATGATTTTATTTTATTTTGAAGCACAAAGACACTGGAAGGTTTTAAGTAAAATCTACCACAAAATACCTTTGATTTCTCCATGTTTTTTTTAAAATTATTTTATTGAATATTTTTCTTACCATTAATAATACTGAAAGTAGCCAAAATGTGCGCCATACTATTGGCAGGATAAGTGGCGATAAGACCCAATCCGCAGAGCAAGGCACCCACCAGAGAAACCTTACGATAGGAGAAGGCACGGATGAGTGGGCCGACAAAGAGGCCGGAAAAGTTGATCAACGCGTCCAGCGTACTCATGATCAAAGCTGAGCCTGTGGTTTTTACACCTAGATCATTCAGTAAGTTGCCAAACAGTAATCCAAATGATGGTTCTATTGATCTCGTACATAACTGAAAATAATAAATTACAATAAATATTTAGCCCTAGATTGTCTGAATCTAGGTTTCGGTCATTCAAAAATGAGTTCTGGGCCGGATATATTGCTTTTTATCACAATTTTAAAAGTTTGTCATTTAATTCATATCTCTTTATTTCTTATATAAGATCGTTTTTGTAATATTTCGATTGTTATAGTAAATACAAAGTAATGCAGTGCAGATTCGTAAGATTCTAAATTTGGACACAATATTAGATGACTTGTACATTTTAAAATTTTTAAGACTGAGTTTAAAATTAAATATATTATTGGCTCAAAATACTTAGAATTTGTTAATTTTAGTCCCAGCTTCTAAAACTTAGTATAGTCTTTCCTTTGAAACACATCAAAATATGTTAAATAATAGTCTGCTTGTCTGTTTATAAATAAGCAATGTTATTTTAGATCATTGAAAGGCGTTTTCTGTTTAAGAAGATTTAAAAAAAATTGGTTTCAACCGTCCTAACACCAGGATCGGTCAATTTAAGGCCTTAGACCAACTTAGAACGACAAGTTAATCAATAAATTAATTTATTATCATTAAATAATTATAGAAGTTGTTAACTATTTAAGCCTTAAATTTGAAATTTCTAAGTAGAATTTGGTATCATTAATACAATCAAGAAACTTGAGTATAATACAAAATCCTTAAATTCAAGTAGATGTTCCAAACTTTAGGTAAACAAATACCATTGAACAAACTTGAATTCTAAGCACACAATGCACTTTGGTCTTTCATTGAATTCCATATTTCATGTGAGTCACCAAGTCACCGATTTATGGGTTTAAATACGATCGATAATATAATGCGGGAATTTCCACTTGAAATTAGACTAGAATGATAAAATAGGTTACCAGTTACAAGTTGCAAGTGGAGACAAGAAATAATGGTTATCATAAATTACATTGTAAACTGATTAAATGACACTAAAAGTTAAGTTCTGTAGAACTTAAAATTAATTTGTTTTGAATCTAAAGACTGAATATATAATATTTAAATTGTTTGTTTTTGTAACTGTTACTGAATGGTACCAATAGTATAAATTGCTTGGAATTGTAGTTTGTTGATAGCTATGATTGGATACTTACGTTAACTATGCTAACCCCTATGACGGCAACCCACCCCCATCCCCCATCGGGAGGAACCATTTTCTTTTGTTCGACAAGCATTGTGCTGTCCAACCTGAAACAAAGTTACATTTATTTTAATAAACTAAATAAATAAATCGCAAAGAATACAATTAATTAATCCAAGTTTTTTAATGGAAGTTAATTGATTTGTTATAGATAGTTTTATCCTAAGATGTCAATAGATGTTTTTATGGAAGACAATAGAAAACATTTTTTAACTTCAATAATAAATCTTCATTGAAGTAAATGCGATTGTAATTGTATTAATGACCTAGATAATGAAAGCGATGACGAACGAACTGGATCGATTGTTTATCTCGAGGTCTGGGCTGCATAAAAAGTAAACATTGTCGCGTTTGTGATTATACAGATAAAAGAGTAATGAGATAATCCACTCAAGCGCTAATACGTCAATAGGACTTGCACCAGGGACTAGATTTCAAGTGTTTTTGACCTAATTGATCAAGCGAATCAGAGTCACAATCATTCGATAAATAAATTTTAATTGCCCATTATGGATTAATATTTATTTATGATTGTGATACGTTTTGTTATTTGTTGATATCAATCGACCTCGATTGTTTTTTAATGTTTTGAATATTTTTTAACGTAAAATAAAATTTTCGAAACAGTTGACGCTTTTGTTTCTTTAACTTCAACAATTTGTAATCTTAATACTATAATTTTTTTGTTGTCATTTTTATTATTTATTTTCAAATGCATAAAACATGCACATTATGACACTTGATATCAAGTGCAATGTTGATTAATAAACATAGTAAACTTGTAAAATTATCATATCATGTTTACTAGTTAAGTCGTTATTAAGTCGTAGGATTGAGTGTAAGCTTAATCATATTTACATAATCAAGGAGCAATGAACCATTCTCATCTCAGTACATATCACATTATGCTGTAACAATGTTTCAGTTAATATTGATTGTGATTCATAAGTCATCTGAATGTTCAATTTGATTTCGTAACGTCATTCGGTAATCTTGAATATTAATTGATTTGTAACATTGTCCCATATTCTTCATTAAATAATAATTCTGATATTGACAGTTTCAAGATTATTACCACAGTGAATACTTATACAACATTGATTTATTATCAGCTGATGTAAATAGTTAACAAACTATTAATTATGATAAACACAAGCGGCCGAAAAAGAAATGGAAGAACAATATCGAGTTAATCAACAGAAGAGAAGAAAAATAATTTAAAAAAAGAAGAAGAAGAAGAAAAAGAAAAAGAAGAAGAAGAAGGAATGGAAAAGGAAGAAAACGAAAAATAAGATGAGGAAAGTGAAGAAGTAGAAGGAAAAGAAGATAACATTTATGAAATTTACATTACAAAAAATAATAACTAAAAAAATATTAAATAAAATTACTTGTAACCACCAAATCAATTATTAAAAAAATATCAATAATGAAACCAATTTCTTAATCATGTTTTTCCAGAAAACAAATTGTTTATGTTTTCAATGTTCATCCTAAATTGGTATTTTCATGCCAACGAATTCGTTTATAAAGAAAAATCAATATCACCGCTAACTCAGTGAACTGTAATTACGAACGTGCGCTTCGTATAATTCATGACATTCGTATGCATTGTCATGCACGTTTGTATATAATAGCCGATGAGTTGAAATGATTAATGTTTTCGTACGCCGACGAATTTACGTCCAATTATTCAATCTGTTTCCATCGTCTTTGATCAAACTAACCAAGTAATCGTGGAATCATATTATTGCAAGCACACAATATAATTGTGCAAACATTTTAAAATTTAATCGAAGGAAATTAGAACTAATCAGAATTAAATTAATTCTGCTTAGAAACTCTAAAAAAAATTCTAATTTATGATTTTACCAAAGCAAAAAATTCTTATACCTACATTTAATATAATATAATAAATAAGCTTCTATGGTTGATTGACTCACTAAGTATAGAATATGACAGATATTATGCCTGTGATTACTTTATTGTGATTCTAATGGAATTGTATTATGTCATCCTATCTCTAAAGACGTATACATTAATGCGTTTTTTTTTAATATTGAAAGAAGTTGAAAGCACACGAGTTCAATTTATTTTCATTTTTTGTCGTTTACGTTTCTTTGACGTGTATTCCTATTATGTAGTCCTAATATCAAAATATTTTTTCAACGTCTGCTTTTTAATTGTTTTGAAACGTAAAAAATGTTTTTAAAGCAATGAGTTTGTTTAAGGGGTTATATACATATTTTCTACGTTACAAGCAAATTTGACCAAAGTAAATATATAACAAGTAAAGCGCATTCCAAACTTCAAACGCGTTTTTCTCAAAATGGCGGTTTCAAAGTCGGTGACCAACTCTACTCGAAAACTGCTAAACCGATTAGTCTCAAATGTTAACACGTGTTTCTTAAATATATTTTTTAGTAATTAATTGAAGATTTTTTCTCTGTAATGAATAGTTTTTTTTTATAAACAATTTTATGTCGAAATTTTGGTGAAAAATCCATTTTTTTTGAGAAACCGCCATTTTGTCAAAAAAGTTTCTTTGCTTATTCCTTTGATTAATTACTAGATTTAACATTACTTTAACTAAATCTGTTTTGGTTTTCAATATCAGATAAACCAGTTCAGAGATATAGTGGTCTCCAACAAAAACACTAAATATTTCAATGGATCTCAAAGTATAACCTCAGTTCAACTTAACTTTATGTGTTTTAATTTATTAATTTATCCAACGGTTTTTATTGAATTACCTTGTCCGTTTATAATTAAACAAAAAAATAATTTTGTAGCGTGAAATGTTTAGCTATGCTTGCTCAATCATCTAATAATTACGAACTTAATTTAACTTAAATTAACCTAAATCGCCAATTAAAAAAAAAACTAAAATAAATTGTTTTTGCGCAGTTGAATTTATTAATAAGTAATGTACTGGAACACGCACGTAAACAACAAACGAAAAGATAACAAAACATTGTTTTATTATTAACAAGGCATTGTTATATGGCAATTAAATGTCAATGTAGAGTAAAAAAAAACAAAAAAAACTCAATAATTAATAAAAGAAATATTAAATTTGTCAAAATTTCGTGATTAATTTTTGTACTTCTCAATAGGCATTCAATATTTGATTAGAATAAACAAATTTTCAATTGCGTATTATTGTTGTTAATCCAATTAAACAACAGTTGATTAAATCAAAATATTTCAACTATAAAACTTTGTTATCAATACACACAATTCAAGGACGCATGAAACCAAAAACAATCAGAACATAACAAAATAAGCTTGTACTTGCCCAACAAAACTACAATTACAATCGCTGGCAAACTGTTTGAAATTGTTTCAAACTAAATGTTCGAGTGGAAATTTTATTGTGTTTAGTCCAGACCGAAATTTCAAATAAACAAAGCCATAACTAACTGCTAACGACACTAATAATAAACGTTTTGCAAACTTTTTTATCAAAACATTCTCGACTCGTCGCCCACACATACAAAATGTAAATTCTAGATGCTACGAATAAAGTGTGAACTTAGAAGTAAGTATATTTTTTAATGTGCGAATGTTTGAAATGGCAATGACATACGAATTCATGCAGTCCCCGCCCGCTGGTCGTTTTTAGGCGCGCCAAGATTCCAAGACAAAGCTTGTAGCAAGCTAACTCGTTTTTTGGACCTGTGCCAAAACGGAACCGTTTTTTCCTAGTTGTTTTGGGTTTTAGATATACCACGTGATGACATCGACATAAACAAGTGAAGATAATGCAAAAAAAATGGTGAAACTACCAAACTTATTTCGCACGAAACGAAACAAAATGAAAAAAAAAACAATGAAAATGTGTTTGCGTGACGCATTTTAGTGTTAAAGTTCATTGAATTTACGCCCACGCAATGTTGAAGAAGTTGTGATTCATGATTTATCATGAATGGCTTTTGTTTTCCCAAGTTTTTGAGTAAAAAATGTAATAATGTGAGATATTAAATATCTGAAGACATGTCGTTAATACCAAACATAAAAAAATTATATCGTTAGACGACTTAACTTAGTCTGATTGTCATTAAATTTTTTTTAGCAACAAACGAGACTAATAATTTCTATTTTTTGTATGAAAAATTGAAAATTAAGATATTACATTATAGTGAATTTTATAAATATCTTTTTTCAGAATCACAATTTTTGAATTAAAAAAAAATATTTACCTTTGTGAGGAACTCATTTTTTATGCAAACCTAACCTAATTTTGAAGAGGTTATCTGTATTAAGTGTTTGCGTTAATTTTGAACATAAAGTCTATTAGTACGTTTAGCAAATATAAAATATAAAAAAAAGAAAAATGCTATTTGCCGAAATTTTTAAATTAAAAACAGTAAAAAAATAATGCTACTGGAAATACTCGTTTTTGTTCATGTTAATCAGTTTTAACGATTTTTGTAGTTAAGAGGGCTTTGACCCTTAAAATTGGTGTATGTAGACTAGTTCACAAGTCAACGGTACTTGGAAAACGTGAACCCCTAACAAAGCTTCAAAGAGCGCCCTCGCGCGTCATCCACCCTTTCAAGTTCAAGGTGAAACGTCATGCGCACGACGTATTTGGTGCACGTAATAATTCGATACCGCCGACAATGGAAAATTCCGTTCGGCACACATTTCGCCCGCAAGCGCGCGCTCTTTCCTAACAGATTTATCACGAATTTTCCATGCCACACAACAAATTCTCATAAACCAAACCACCCCGAACTCAATGGAATTGATTCTGTTCACATGCACACACAAAAAAAACTTTTAATTTAGTTTAAAATGTATATTTCAATACGATACAATGTTTCTTTTTAAAACATATTTCACAAAACTCTTCAGTCCAAATAAACAACATACAACATGCAAAAAACAATAGTATGTAAACACATCATATAACTTGATAACAACAATTATTATCGTGAATCATAATTGTTATCAGTAAATGTTGTTTTTCAGTTTGGTGCTTCCGTTGTTTGACAAAGAAACACCAAATAATTGTTGGAAATTTCACATGAAACAAAGACTAATATTTATCACAGTTTATATGATTGATTATGGCAAGTAAGTGAAACGAAATGTAAGTTATTAAGTGTTGAAAATGTGTAAATATTATTTGTGATACGTACTCATCTCACGCGGCGCTGTCTTGTGTTGCGCTCTCGAACAACTGATTTGCGCAAGAAGAAGCGCGCGGTAGCGACCCGCACCAGCAGCACCACATCGATCCTACGGGCGTTCACGTGACCACCGCTGGTCGGGCGCACGCGAGCAGGACGTGATCGCCAGGAAAACAGCTGATTGAGTCAGCAGGAATTTGCATACGGACGTTTACATCGAATTATGTTTTCAAGTGTTTATAATTAAACTCTAGAGTAAGAATATCACAAACTAAAATTTGAAAGAGAATAATAAAAACAATAAAATTGACTTAAGGCAGTTGTGTGCGCATTATCTTAACGTCATTAATAAATAAATAACAATAATTTAAATAATCATTTTTAAATTTATCACTGTAATCGAAAATCAGTACATAATTATCATTTTCTACATTTATAAAAAAAAATACAAAACTTTGTATGTTTTCTAGGTTAGTTTCGTTTTATTGCATTTTAACTATACTTAAGAATTTTGTTTTAGAAATACTACAAAATATACCGAAATAGTTTTAACGTGATATTCAAACGGAAAAAAAAATAACACTTAAAAATGTATAAAAGAATACGGTTGAATATCCCCCTACTGGAACTCGTTGCTAGGGTTTGTTGATTTCAACCTTAGCCACGGCTTATGTACAATAGTACTCTGACCAATCACACCTCGTATAGAATATATATTGGCTGTATACTTGAAAATATATAACATACCATGTGTACGAGACACAGCGTTGACTCTATGTTCCAATCAGTCACAGCACGTTCAAAACTTGTAGTCACTGAACACTTGAAAATGTATAT
>JARJDS010027790.1:0-10070 GCA_030264155.1 Atheta pasadenae | reverse complement strand
TCGGTTTCGGTTTTGACCGAAATTTCGGCCGAAACCGAAACCGAAACCGAAACTTGTTTTTTGCCGAAACTCTGCCGAAACCGAAACCGAAACCGAAATTTCGGTCGGACACTAATAAAAATATAATCCATAGATTTTCGTTTTAGATAATATCATGATTGATGGCATAGAATAAAGTATTTTTTCAATTGTTTTTAAATTAATGAAGCACCTTTTGATTATCAACATTTCGTTTCGAACTGAAGATTTTTGTAGCGTCATCGCAATAATTTAACAATAATGCAATCCATTTTAATAATACATTATAATAACATTATAAATAATGTTACATACAATCGCGTCTTATGTGTTTGTGTCTGCGACTCCGGTTGATAATCATAATAATTATTAAGCTCAATAAACACCTTTGCAGTCAGTCGGATTGTGCGATGTCGCCACTTTTGTTGTTTTTTTTTGTAAAAAATATAATCGTAAAAAGATTAAGTCATAATATGTCATAAATATAAAAGCAACGCCTTGTTGTTTTAACTGTTCGTACAAAGCAACACTAGACGTTGTTATCACTACGATAATATGCACACTTTGCGAACTGAATCGAACAAGAACCGAACACGCAACAACAAAAATAAAGTAGAATACGATATAGTCTTTTAAGTCAATATACGTGTGTAGAATACGATTTTGTGTTTGTTGTTAGTTTGTGTGTGTAAGTATGTATGTGGGTGTAATGATAAAAATACCGCGATATAATTAATTTCATTTTGTTTTTGTGTGTTATGTGTGTGTAGTTGGTTTAAAACTAGTCGTCACGTTCTCACATGTTTCATGTTATCACTTAGCGTTACTTAACATTAGATCAGTATCGGTAATATCACAAAAATAAATATGCGCATTTGTTTAATGTAAGTTTTACGGCGAACTTTTTTGTTGAAAGTTTTGCACTACTGCGCATGCGCATGCGCGCCGGCGCAAATCAGAATACCGCTCAATGTAATATTTTTTGTTGTTTTTTTTTTATTATTAGTTAAATTTAATGTTTTGTTTTTAAACTTTAGACTAGGCACTTTTAATACTAGTACCTTTTGTATTTATTTTTATCGGGTTAAGACTTGTTTAGTGTAGTTTAGTGTTAATTGAATCTTTTGTTTTTGTTTGGTTGTTTGTTTGTTTGCGCGTGGCAGTCGAGAGAAAAATGCGAAACGCGATCTACGCGAGAATTTATTAAGCTTATTGGCTTTTGTTTTGCGTTTTAAGTAGTAGAGTACCTCACACTGTGTTTTGTTTTTGTCTCAATGTTTGAAGGTGATCACACGTCTGTGATCAGTTTTCGTTTTCATTGCGACGCACGGTGTATGGTACCACCGCCGACGCCGGTTGTGGGGTGGTCGGAGTCGTCGTCCTCGTCGTAGTCGATGTGGCATACAGTCGTCCCCGTAGTTCCGCCTCCTGCCGTCGTTGTTGACGACTGTTGGGGGTCGTTTATAGCAGCAGTGGTGGTAGTCGTGTGTGAGGAGTGGGACGCGTCACGCTTCACTTTTACCTTTGCTGCGGCCGCCGCGATGCACGTCACGCACAGGTCCTGCCGCACGGGGAGCATTTGACGGTTGGATAGGGATGGTGTCATTTCATTAGGACTTGACGATCGACTACTGTGCTGATCCGAATCGAATCTCTGTCAAAATATTACAAAATTTAGTCACATTTTCCTATTATATACGCCAAATTTCGTCGTCAATATTTTTTTTAAAATAAAACTTTAATTGATAATAATTACTAATTAAACCAAATTAGTATATAAATCGTTATTATAACCTTATTCTTACATTGATAGGTACTACCAAAATTAGCAATTTGCATACACGCATGTTTGGTATTGTTGCGTGGGGATGGGGGTTAGAATGGGTCAAAAAGCGTTTGCATATCGATTACCTGATTGTCGTCAATGCCGGCGCGTATCTGCGGCAATGGACTGATGCCGCCGCCTCCGGCGTTGCGTCGCGCCGGCCCGCCGCCACCCACGCCATCATGGTCGTGTTCGGCGCCGCCGTCCAGCGCCACCGCTTCCTCCACCTCCATGTGCAGTATGCTCTCCTGACTACCGGTGAACTGCAAGCAAACGCAACACAAGATCACAATCGCGCTCCGGCTGCGCTCGCGTTTTGGGGGCGCGCGCGCGTCGCGGCACCTACATTCGGACTCACTGCGAAGCCGTAATGCTTCAGGATGTCCATCTTGCACATCGGGCACGTGCGATGCTCCAGCAGCCATGGATCGATACAATTCTTATGGAACTCGTGACTGAAAATTATTTCATTTTACACAAAGTTTACAAACCAACAATAAAAAACTCCTCCGAAAAAAATAAATAACAAAAAAACAATTTTTAAAACTTGCCTGCAAGGCAACATTCTAAGCACTTCTGGCACACGATAGGGCTCGATACAGATGGCGCAACATTCACCATCTCCTTGTAATTCCTGTAAAGATAATTTTCCATTTGTATTATAAAAAACGGATGCGTCGCACAATTAGGCGTGTTACACACAAATTCACGTTCAAGTTTAAACCTCCATTTGAGTGTCTTTTACGCAATTGTTATTAATTTTTTTATTAAATTCACACTTGACTTATAAAATTAGTGATATTTTGAAAGCATGAAATTAAAAATGAAATAACTCTAGCAGTTTCAAAGCGTTACGAAATTTGTGTTGCCCTAATAATTTTAACTTTGAAAAAATTATAGAATCAATGTTAGAATATAGCATTCAAACATATAAACTCACATATCAAAATAAATTGGGTGTAATTAACGTGTCATTCGTGTGAGTCAATTATAACAACTTAAGTTAGTTGCGACAAAATGATTTAATTATTTTATAATTAATTACTACTATTAGCGATAATTAATTCAAATAAATTCAACATTTCATTTGTTCATTTTGATATTAAATTAAAAAATAACCTTAATGTGAACACTTTGTATATTATTTGTAGACATTTTGATTCACAACGTTTTGATTCAATGATTTCCATGCGTGTTTGCTTTTAATTACGATTATTTATTTTTTTCGCCGTTTTGTTTAGTGTTTCAAGGACATTCGGTCATTGTGCAATCGCTTGACTTTCGATTTCGTCGTCTATGAACGTAAATATTGCGGTTACGCATTATTTGCAAGTTCATACTTAATCTTTCGACACGATGTTAGAAGCGGAAAACAAAAAAAACGAAAACAAAACAATAATGTAATAAGCTCAATTATTAATTGTAAGTAACTAATAAATAATACGTTAATTAGCTGTTAGAATTCTTTGTATTATACAAATATTCATAGTTTGAAGTGTGAAAAATGTTTTGCGACATACCTTATCGCAAGCTTTGATGTTTTTTGTGGGAATCTTCGACAATGCCTTCTTTGCAGCGTTGAATAGACGTTTCTGTGAATTAAAATATGAAAAAAATATGGATTTGTTTATTTATCACGTCGACGGTACATGCAACCTATTAATTACTTCGTTGCACATGTGACGCTGCGCAATACACAATATTGTTGCTTGTATTGTAAACAATGGACTTGCAAACGTGTCAAAATGTTTGTAAAACGTCACTCATCACACACGTGACATTGCGATTGCAGGATACGATTCAATCATTGAATAAACTTAGACGAGGCGCAAATATATAAATATGCAAATATTAATTTAAATATATGATTAATTGTGATGTTTTCGGATAAATATTTTTCTTTGGATAAAAGGATATTTGGGTGTAGTATTCTTATTTTTGCGTTGATCAGAGGTTGAATTGATATAATTATGTTATAGGTATCAATATTTAATTTAAGATATCGATATTTAAATAAATGATTTATTTTTGGGGAAAACCAAGATTTGATATGTCTACATTTAAAAAGATTTTGTGAACAACGTTAAGTAAATGTGGATTCCTGAATCCTCCTGAGGAGGAACAATGTACATCTAATATTTTATTTACTATTTTAATTACCGATTTGTATACAAAAATGATTTTAAAGTTTTTAATACCACTTGTTTTGATTAAAATGAAACCTAGACGTTTATTATTGCTCTAATGTAGTATGTTTGTTAATGTCGCATCGCACTTATCATAATTAGTTATTTAAAAAAATGCAAATTCATGCGCTACTCACCTCCAGTCTGTCCTTGGCGTGAATGTATCTGAAGCGTTGGACGTAGTAGAAGACGAGCCATGCGATCGAAATTATCATCAGTACGATGAACGTAATTGACACGAAGAGCACCGATGTCCTGCGAAAAACACGCACTGATTACAAAATTATTTATTCAAATCACATCACATACTAGAACATCATTAAACACATTATTTCCCTGTTGTTTGAAATATCAAGTTTTCTAAAAATATTTTTTCTTTTGCTCGTTTTTTTGGTTTTTAATTTGTAATTTATTGTATTTTATTGTTAGTTTATTATTATTTCCTAGTGTTATTGAGCTCATATTAAACATCCAGTGTATAAACGTAGTTACTTCCGGTTGTAAGTTTCAATTTCAAGTTGGTAATGCTTGAGCGAATATTGCGGATTTCTCATCAGCTCTCATCAGTACGCGTCGTTTTGTCGTGTTTTGTTTGCGTTTTGTTGCTTGTTTATTTGTAATGTATTATTTATCATTCATGTTTTGCGTGGTCGTTGCGCTTTTTTTCCTCCTTCGTCAATGCGTTCATTGGCATGAGGAGCGATTTCGTACTTGAAAACTTCTCCGCGCCGCATTAATTCGCAAATGTGACTCGTGCGCTCGCATTTATTACGAGCACGAGAATTTATGACAGATCGCGCGCGTGTTTAACATTTATCGTATTGGGATAGTAAACAATATTTGTGGTTGAAATAAAACACCCGGAAAAGAAAACCACGATGCGTGTCGTCACTACGTTGACACTTCTTTTCAAAAGAGACTTTCGTCGTAGAATAACATTGTTTGTGTACCACATTTATTAATATAGTAATAAATAATTAAATAATTCATGATACATACAACAAGATTTCTAGAAGTAGAAATACCGGAAAACACCACGGAAGTAAACTTAACACAGCGCCGCACATTTTGTTATATTTTCAAGATTTGTTATTTATTTTATGACTTGTAAACGATTGCATATATGTCAGCAGCGAATTAACTAAAGTCTTTAATAACACACGAATCCCAATGCGAGCTAATCGAGTTCCTATACTTATACTTAAGTTAGTTCCGCGTGTGTGAATATAGTAAAAGTTGATTACAAGTTTAACGCTATGATTTCTAACTTTAATTTAACAAGTTAACAACATAACTTGAATTGAACTTGTATTGAATGCAACTGTGCTGTTTAAACGTTCGAAGCTTAATAAGTAATCTTGTAAGTATGTTGCGCATGCGCTGTAATATTAAACGTACTTCCGTTCTTTTGATTAAGTCAATATTAGTAGTTAACTTTATAACAGAATAATATAATAGACAAATGAATAATGTAAACACAGAATTCTTCAGTGCTGTTGTTGTGTATTATTAATATGCTACTGTTATTATGAAGTTCTTAAAATGAGACATGTTGTAAAGACAAAACAGCTGTAGATTATAATAGGCTTTGTTATTTATAGACGTGTGATAAGATTAGGAAATACGAAGAAATTACGTATGCATGGTCATGCATAAGTCAATGGTCAATAAAATTCTTAAGCTTGGAAGTTGTAACTTGCAAAGTAAAAGTTACAAGTAATGTGTAAAGCGATTGCGATTATATTTGAATAATTATTAGATTTATAATTTAAATAATGATTTGAGAAATAAAACGACTTTTCTAATATCAATGTAATTGTAATTTCTTTTTTAGATTAGATCCAAAAAGTCTTTTAATTTAAGTTATACTATATAGTTTTAAATAAAAGATGGCAGCACTATGGTGAAAATAAAAAATATTTATTCCGGCACCTCCACCATTAATATTTTTATACTTTTAAATATCATATTGAAACATTTTGGATCAGTCTGGTATAACTCGTTTATTTATTAGTAGGTAGTATAACCTTTAATATTTTTTTAGCATTAAAAGCATGCTCAATTGCGCATAAAAACCAGAAATGATTGATTTTCAATCAGTGTAGAATCAATAAATGAAAATCTAAAATGTAAATTGCTTACTTGTTGATCGTTGTTCGTGTGAGCGTATGGCTTGCGATCGTGATGTGGACCAGCACTTTCGAGTTATTCTCGACGAGCTTGGCCATTTCCTCACCTATTGATTTGTAGGTGAAAACGCCGCTGATGTTGCCTGTAAATTAAATACCCAATTAATTTGATTTTGTACACTTCATAATTAATTTCACAAATTATTATTTATCTATCTGTTTGTGAATGCGAACATTGTGATTGCAACAGGCGTTTTCGGTTGAGAGGAAATTTAACTCGACGCCGAATTTAAATGTTGCCCCCGGCTGCGGTGTTAACGTTAACGTAAACAATGTTTGCACACAATGCGAAAATGCAAATTAGTGCATGCCGCGCATATACATTTATTCGACGCCCCGAAACATAAAACAAAGCAGACGGGACGGCGGACGAGAAACGCATTGAATATAAAATATGAATTCACCTTACACATTCACATGATTATGTACGGATAAACACAAATATTAATATCGACGGTGATTTCTGTACTGTGGCACCGAAACGTTTCACTTTGCTTGTTGAATTGTTGAATATTTATTTCAATAATGCACATGGGTCGTGAGATCACGGGCCATTGGAAACTGGAAGTTAAACGTGCAGCTGAAGCTACAATGTTGTGTCATAATCCATATTGTCAAATGAAATAAAATTAAATTAAAATGTTCTATATATTTATCTGAAAACTATGTATGTACTATGTTGGACTTCAATTAATATTTTATTCCGAATTAATTTTATTTTATTTAAATTTTGAATCGCTGCGCTCGCTGTTTCGTGCAAATGAGAGTAAACAAATTTGTTGTTGTTATGCGAGTGTAAATGTTTTAATACGTTTTGTTTTAATATGCGAAACGCGCACCGCTTCCTTTATTTTATTTTTATAGCGCGCGAATCGGAATAAATTTAATTAACATTCGGCCGGCACGTCAGCGATGCGCGCAAGATTCGCACAAGCCGCGTGTTTAGTCGCTTTTGTTGTCTTCAAAACGATGACGGGTGCGACGAGATTTCTGCGCAATAATATTTCAGTCGACATGGCCGCCCGGCAACAAAGCAAAAAAAGAGGAAAGTTATTCGGGCGTAATTTATGTTTTTTTTAGTCAAAGGAATAAAATATATGCATTTACGCATGTAAAATACGACAACCCAACTCAAATGTCACGTTCAGTCAAAACAAAACAACAGTTTTCTTTTGCTCGTGGGTAATGTGATTATAGGAAATTATAGACTTTTGGTTTGTAAATTTGTGTTTCATAATTAAAAATTCGAACAATTGGTGCTTTTACAATAAATTTGAGGAATATTTGACTAGATGCAAACAAAGTTACTTAAATAATAGTTGATTTTAATTACAATTTTTGATTAAATGTAGCAATAATATCAAAAATATATCGGAGTAAAATCAAATTTTTACAAAACGTCATAGATTTGGTAGCATCGACGGTAGCACAATAACAACAAACAAATTAAACCTTCAAACAAAATTGTTTACCTCGTTTTTCATATAAACTTCAGATTCCATTATTCCATCTTATTACTTAAAATATTAATTTCCTCAGTTTTTGTTGCAAATTTTAACTCGTAGGATCAAGGTAATTATAAAGTTATCTACTAATGCGCGCTCGTCAGCATTTCGCCAAGAAAAGTATATTAATAATATCGCTAACAATCTACTTTTAGTTGGGTACCTACTAACATTTTCCGCTGATAAAGTTTTGTCTAAATAGAACATTTTTAATTTGAATAATAACCAATTAAAAGCCTAGCTACCTCAACTTACCAAACACGAACAACTTCGAAACATGGTGCAACATTTTGTAATTTTTGCAAATTTGCTTGAAAAATTATATTAAAAATAAACTTCATCCACTCTCAAAAACTTGATTGCAAGCAAAAAATATTTCATATGAAATCCAACTCGGCTGAAAGTGAAACGCACGTTAAGTGGACTGCGACTGCCTGCAACTTTAACTGTAGACTGAGACATAAATTGCACAATTATTCACTTCTTTTTCTATATAAAAAAGTTCAAAAGTTTAGAAGTTCATGACATGACATCAAAACGAAGACAAAATGAAAGCGAATTTGTTGCGTTTTATTGCAATCATAAATTGGCAAAGAGTGTGGAAGGACAGGGGTCAGATCAAGTACCCACCTTAATACAAAAAACTTAGAACATTATATATTATTATATTATATTAAAAAGTTGGTGTTTGAATATTCCAATTGTTAAATTATTACTTTATCAAAATAACTAAATGTTAAGTTTTTCTTTGAATATTAGTGAAAGGGTTGGAATTTACGTCCAAAACCAAACCTAAATCCATAAAAGGTTAACATAATCTTAATTTTAAATTGTGTCCGAGTTTCACATCATACATCACAATAATTGTTCATAAACGCATAAAATCATAAATCTGATTGGTATAATTGCACTGATTGGGATTATTAATCTTCATGTACATTTATTTATTATTAGTAATTAAATTTAAATTAAAAACGATGATGTAATACCATCACGGTTTAAAATATTACTTTTAACTTTGTTTTTTTATTATTATTTATATGTTAAATGAGAGATATACATATATTTGCAAGTAATTTGCTTAAGTTAAATGTGTTTCAACTTTATATTACGAGTTTGTACAGTTGCATTATACAAAAATAATTAAAATTAACGGCATATATTATTTGTGGCGTAAATTTGGTACCGTATATTCGTATAACTGAAATAATTTACAACTACTAAAGCAATACATGTAGATGTGTAAGAGAGTATGAAATAACTTATTTCAAATAAGTCATCATTACGTTAATGATTGGCACGATCATCATACATTACATTTACTATAAGAAATCGTTGTATGTATACTGTTTTTTTATCGTAAGTGTATTAGTAAACTCGTGTGGTTTAATTGTGATCACAATCGTGGGTTCGAGCGGGTCACAATTTGTTGTTATTGTGTAATAATCCCAATTAACGACGTTATTACAATGTACTTTTTTGCACTTGTGGTGTTAATTTTTATTTAACTGTACTTCATGTTTTGCTTTATGTTGGTTTAAAGATTCATCATTTTTTAAGCAGTAACATTCTAAAAACCAAAATACAAAAGATCTATATTTATTAATTTATTCTGGAAGTATAACAATTCAAATAATTTGTATCTTGCAAGTTCATGCAAAATGGCGACGACACACTAAGGGCCACGGCTTGACATATCAATAAATGATCTTTCTTCTATTTTTTTTTACGATTTTCAAATTTTGGATATAGATTCTCAAAAATCTAATCTATTGGGAACCGCAAATGAAACATTTTTAATTCAATTTTCTAAGCTGGAACAAAGCGTCAAAATTCATTTAAGTAAAAACTACTGTTTTGGTGAAAAATTAGAGGGTCTTTTAAAATGTATAACTTTTACAGTTATTGATATTTTTCCTGTTTCTTTCATAGATATCTTGGTAGATATTTTATTAAAAAATAAAAAAAAATAAATAAATAAATTAATTACAAAAAAATATTTTTGAAAAAGTGCTTCGCATTGCTCGGCATTGCGATTTAGGCCCTGTAACACTTTCGCAGTCGTAGATTTTCAGTAACCACGTCAAAGTGATATTTTGCCGCCAATACGTGTACACGTTGGCACTGTGAACTCTTTGACTACCAATGCCGCTATGAAGAATCAATTGTAAAATAAACAGATGCTTGATTTTTGTGGTTTGTCAGCGGCCGGCAAAATGCTCGCATCCAAAAATGTGTGATTGCCGATTATCACGAAATTGAACACCTGCAAAAATGGTGCAAATCCACAAATGTGTAAAAAAATTTTTCTTAAAACTAAATTTACGTTTTTGAAAATGGCACTATT
>JARJDS010027788.1:0-10489 GCA_030264155.1 Atheta pasadenae | reverse complement strand
TATTCCATCAAGTGCTGCCATCTACAGTTGAGTAGCTCTTAACATTAGTTATGTTGAAAGAAATGGTAAGTCTTAAAGTTGTGCAGTTGAACTGCACAATTTTTTATCGAGTAAAACAGTTATTATAAAAGCAAAGAATTCAAACTCATTTGCTTAATGCCCTGTCATGTGTAATGAATGTATAATACTTCAATTTAGTTCGCTGTCGTCGGCATGCACATTTCTCTACCAGTACCTTTCAGAAAGTACTGTGAGATGTTTTTAACTCAACTCCCTTCGGCCAATATGTATGTACGAAGAACGCGGTTCAAGTCGCGAACTCTGGAACAATTTTGTTTAGTTGCTTTAGCAGCAGGCTGGCAGGCAGGCGACATGCAACTAGGCGCTAGCAACCACAGGCCAGCCATCAGCTAAATAAAAAAGCAAAGAGCGAGAAAAAATTATGTCATTTTTCTATATTCGCCTTTTTCTTTCGCAAAACTCGAGCAAAGTTATTAATACGGACTAACTGGTTATGTCAAAGCCAAACATTGCCTGGCGTCGTTAAGCGTTGCGGCGTTCCGAACACAGCGCGCTGGAATACTGATGAGGCTCGGCTACGCAAGCAACCAGCGGCTCACGCTTTCTGATTGATATGGACCGGGAATGATAATAAGTGCAGATTAAAGATGCCGATGGAAGTATCGATCGATACTACGGGTGGGTTTGTTTGGTCGTGTCTTCCTCATTGCGATGTAAATGTAATAGTAGAGAAGGTTGGCGTTTGGTCGTCCACTTTGGTGGAGAAGAGAAAGTCACCGAAGATGCTGGGGCGCTAATTGCAAACCGCGAAAGAAACAATGTTTTCAATTAATGACGCACAGAGCTCTTCACCCAAAAAGGAAGAGAGATTAGAATGTGCAAGAAAAAGTACGAGCGTAGGCCGACGGCTGGCTGCACGCGCATATCATGTCGGAAGAGGAAACGAGGAGGAAAAGGATCATAAAACGCGAGTGCGCCTTCGTTGAATAGCTGGCGTACTTTTTCTTCCGTTCGCAGCAGGCCGGCTTGCGCCCAGCTTCAAATGTGCAGATACTAAATTTAAGAACAAGCCGTTTAATTCCGCTTAAAATTGAAAAATATTAAGAGCGTCATTTTAATTAAACCAGAACTTCGAAAAAGGGGGTATACGCTGGAATACGCGCGGTCACAGCGGATGGTTATGGCCACCTTTTGCTCTCCTCAAGTTGAACATGGGTGCGCTAACAGCAAAGTTTCGTAATTCACGAACGCCACATTTCGGCGCCGAGCGGACTAAAGGTTAACGATGGGGAGAAATCATTTTCGTTCCCATTCGTTTTTCTGTTAGTTCTCTTAGCTTCCACTACATAAGATGCACACAAAAACACGCAGTGATGAGACGGAATTTTACGCTTCACATCGTTAATTGAAATCTACAACCCTGTAAAATAATATCACAAGAAGTAGCGAAAAAATCGATTCACAAACAACAGGAATTAAAATCGCAGCAAGAGGTGATCTAATCTTTTAGTCCTGTTTTTTTCCTCCTGATGCCAAATGGGGCTTCTTCATCATTGACCCGTCGAACTGTCGTGCGATTGTTATCACCAGCGCTGAATCCTCGATGCCAATGAGCATTTGTCATCGTGGAATGCAGTCATAGCTCATTGGATGGGCATACGGTAACAACGGCGCGCGCTCAAATCATCAACCTAATCCAATATCACAATCATTTATCTTCATTTACCGTCCTGGCTCGTTGTCGTCGTCTTTCATTCCTTCATTAACTTTAAACTTTTAAAACGCCGCCTGGTGCTTCACTCCCATCTTGAAACCTGTTCATGCCTATTTCGCGTTTTGTATTGAGTGGGTGATGCATTGAAGTTGTCACTCGCAGTCCAACGAAATCTATTCGCGGATTATTCAATTTAAATTTACCATATCTCAGTATTAAGTATCAGAGTAGAGTATTTTTTTTTTTTATAATTTTTGTAAAGTTTTCAAAAAGAAAGGAGGTGTTAAAGTAAAAACCGGTAGAAGCAATGAATCGAATCACAATCGCGTGTTTGTGAGCATTAATAAAAGTTGAAAACGTTTTGATGTTTCTCGAGAAACATTGGCACATCACGTCGGTAGCAAAAAGTGATGTGTTGAGTTAAGTAGCGTGCAGCGTTTTATCCCACCATTCGCTATTACAGCATAAAGTAGCTACATCGAGATGATAGTTGTATTGGCGACATTCCAACAGGCTGCAATCGCGCGGATCGCACTGCCTGGCACTGCTTCTGCTCCTTCTCCTCGTATCAGATCCACACTCCTCCTCTTCCACAACTTCACCGAACAGCAGCGATTCAGCCGCCACCCGAAAACCCGAAAAACGCATTGTAATGTTTTAAATTTGTTTGCGCAAATATTTCATTTCATACTCGTATACACACTTCCAACGAGGCGTCTGTCGTGAGTTCAGGCACTACCAACATAGCGTAGTATAGTTCGTTTACAATCCACTGAATTGCTTGTGTGCGTTTTGGGGAAATTAATGCTGCTCAATAAACTAAGTCCGAAAATTATGTTATTATTGTGTGCGAGGGCCAGACGCATCGCAATATAGCATCCCACCACCAAACCGGAAAAGAGGGGCGTAAAAAGCAACCGCGATTTTCCAGCTAGTGAAGCAAGGGCGGCCAAAGACATTGTTAAGAGCCAAAAATTCTAATTAAAATGAATAAATCCATATCCATGATTCTTTACAATGTCGAACTTTAAGACATTCCAGACATTTTGGAGTATTAATAGTAGCAATAGTACTAATAAAATTAATCAACCGAGGATATCACAGATATAAAACCTGATATCCTCTTTTTACAATTTTATTTTACTTCCTTTAAATTACAAAATACATTTCCACCTTTCTGTTTGGATCATTTTGTAACTTGTCTCAAAAGACATTTCTATTAGAAGGATCTTCTGGACTAAAACCTCAAAGGTCCACTATGGGTTTACTGTTCAGGAAGTTGGATATGTGTGTAAATGTGTACGTGAGCTGTGCGGCGGTCATCAATTAGTGCTCTCGAGCTCAAATAGCTATACACCGAACAAATCACTAAAGTTTGTAGAGCCCAACCATGAGTCGAGCAATGGCGCAGCGCGTGAGTTGATGGCTGAACGTCGGGGATGGATCGGAAAAGCACACGAGTGATCCTCAACTAATGCCGTCTAATTGACAGGTTGTGTTCGATCGTTCGCGTTACACGGATATAGGTAATTAATGTCAGGACCCGTGTTCCTGTACGACGCACGACATTGGCCCAGTCATTCCATACCCGCGCCAGCTCGCTTGTCCAAAGGTTCCGTTTTCGTCCTTGTCGGCATTAGCGACTAGCAGCGAGTGGTTTTGCGTTACACTCACAACACTCGTAACGTAAATACCCTTAATTGTGCACACACAAAATCTTAGATTTCACAAAAAAACAAAACTAAAATTTTCAGCTTTAGTTTACGAGTATTATTTTAATGCAGCGTTGATATCTTCTTGGGAAATTATTACAAATTCATTTAAGATTTTCGCGATGAAACGTTTAAAAGTTTTAATTAAAGCTCAATATTTTAATAAAAACACAGCGGGCGTGGAGCGAAGAAATAATAACATTAGCGATTCGTTGCTCGTTGCTGCAGGACGGTATATTTATTTATGATGGAATGCGAGGGGTTGAAGATGTGGCGATTCCCTCAACCCTCTACAACTCTTGGCTGTACAGTAGGAACGGGTTCATTTCCTACAGATTCGCCACTTTTACTATACGCATTTAAGATGTATATACTCCATCTTTCCGTTGCCGCCAGTGCTACTACCAATGCCACCACTGCCGCCGTCGCCGTATATTTCTCCTCGGAAAAACTTTGCGGCGCTTTAGCCTTTAACGTTGCGCAAACGAGTGCCAGCCATCAGCCATCTTTTATGCCACAAGGTAATTTTACAAGTAATTAGAGGCAATTACACCATGTCATTATACCGCATCGCGTAGAAATATATCTTCCGACTCCCGGGGCTCTAGAGCAAAACTTTTCGAGCGGAACACGGTGGTCCCCATCAGCACCACATCGAGATTCAGCTATTTTCCAGACGTAACGGAAACCAAAATATTATCTTTAATATACTTCTCCAGCGAGCTTCAGTTGGCTGTACTTATCAAATGACTTTTCTTGGAATATATTTAAGAATAGCATGTAAGAAGTGTTTAAGGGAGGATTCAACGAAAACAATTTTAGTTTAGGTTTAATTTACGTTCTGGCAGAAAGCAAGGTGGGAGATACAATGTGAAGTTTTACAATTTGAATGGTATAATAAAATTCAGAATATCTTTCAATAAATATTTCAACCATAAATCCGCACATGAATCGAATGTCAATTCGGTATTCCAACACATGTGAGGTTTTAATATTTATTTCGGTTCTGCGTCATCATCACCCAAGCAAGTATTATTCCAGAGATCTATGGCTCAGCTTATGAATAGGTAACACGAACATCGGTGGATAGGTATAAGAAGAACATACCAAACAAGATAGGCTCCCGTGGGATGATATTGCCACTGAATAAAAACCAAATAAACAAACCATATGGGACGACATATCGCGCGTATAGATAGATGCCACATGTGGCCTGCGCCGTCTCGCCGCGTGAAAAATGTATCACGCCAGGATTTGTCTGCGTTACGACAGCCCACAGCTACACATGAAGCCGTGTAGGTCGATGCAGGTGAGCTCATGCATTTTACAATAAAACACGAAGGCGGTACTTCATTTATATTTGAGTGGAGTAGACCCAGACGCTGCGAACGCGTCGCGCCTCGTTTATTTCTACGTGCCGGCTTTGGGCCTCCTGGCGCACTCACCGTGGTTGTGCCTGTGCGAGTTTCCGTCACACAACCTTACCCAGTTAGCTTCTAGTTTAGTTTTTATATTTTGTGTTGCCACTGCTCGTTACGGCTTATATTAATTTATTTTGTTTTGTTTCAATTTGTAACTTTTCAAGATGTGCGCCGTGTTTCGTGCAGTAACACAATTCGACGTAGTTTACGCTCGATGGCGGCTGGCGACCGTTTCTTCTTAATTTAATAATATTTAACAGTCGCGTCTGTTAGTCCGTCTATTTAGTAAAACATGCGGACGTCTCTGGCGCTTTGGCTGCACAAAGAAGATGCGGACGGATAATGCAGACTTCTTTAACTTTTCTACAACTCTACAACTCCCTTGTCTTCTTCTTAGTAATTTCTGTTGTTGCTGTATCAAGACAATATTTCGTCTTTTCCGCAGGCTTGTACTTTTTGGGCGCAACAACACTGAATAACTGAATGAATAAGTTTTCGATGTGCGTTATTATAAATTTCGGAAGCTCCTCGTTCTTAGGTTGCTTTGGTGGGTGAAAACAAACACCAGCCGAAAATGGAGTGTATTGAAACAGAATGAATTCCGTTGTGCATACAAAGAGCAGGTTCTATTATACTCATCTCTTCTACGGGTATTACGTTCCCAACTTTGCTGCTTTGCTGCGCCAGGCTAGGAAATTAAGTGCATATTTTATTTGAAAATCCTTCCAAACAAAAAGTACACTAAAATTGTTTAATTTTATAGTGGCACGTGGCCTCTTCAACTTATGTACAACCAATACAAAATAACAATCACAATTAATGCTTAGTATCTCTAGCCTAGAGGAAGGTCAGGCGCAGATAAATGGCCATGAGATTCATCTTCTGATACAGACTCGCCTACTTCCCTACTTTGTATTGGATAGTTCACAATAGCAGTAATACGTTTATGTGTGTGCACATCCTGCATGAATCACAAACGTGCACAACACAAAAAGCGTCCATCCCTCAGTCCCGCGTCGATAGGTGCCCCTCAAAAGCCTATGACTCAGCTTCCGATACATTCACATCAATGCGTGTATCCTGATCTCCGGCGTAACTGACAGTACCTATGTGCTGAACACACACCTCCCCTTCGAGAATTATTAATCCTTAACGACGTCATCGCGAGTGGCGCATTAAAAGACTACGAATTGTATTAGAGTTCTCGCGAGGCCGCCGTCGCCGTCCGCCAATAGCAGCCGAGCTGCGTACCAGGCACCTGCGGGGGATCGATACGAGGAGGAGCGCACTTGCGCACCTGCCCTGGCGTCGCTGTCCGCACAGGTAAAACGGTTTCGCCCGCGCATCACAGAGAAAGAAGCTCAGGCGTGGGCGCTCCGTTACCCACCGACCAATCACAGAATTTCCACCTGCGTTCGACTACCTGTGCCAGGTTGGGCTTCTCCTACAAAGACTTCCACCAATAGCAACTGTTGTCTTGCAGGTGTTTACAACCTAACCACCAATCTGCGATCGCTTCGTTCTGCTCGGAAAAGCACACAACAAATGCTGCTTTTCCATTTGTTTCATTCTTCTAGCTCTAGAAGAATCCATCTATAAGACACGATCTGGTGAAGATGATGATGGTAAAGTATGGCATTGTTCTTCCATTAAGACCTGCCACGTTGTCGTGTCTCGCATCGCACTCGGCAAACAATTACTTTTTGTTTTCCTTGCTTCCGCAAAGCTGTCGCGACCAAGCGACAGATGCGTGGTTGAGAAAATGGAAAATTAATCACAGAAACATTGTATACCTTGAGGCCCTTTTCCGTTAGCTTTATTTCAACGTGTGTATTCGTTTTACAATAAAACCAACCAAAGAAAAGGAACTATAAAATAAATTCTTCACAAAAACAATTATTCTTAGTAATTCATTTAACACCGTCTATTACTCAAGGTCTTCAAGTTCTGACTAGTAAAACTATCAACGGATGTTATTCAGGGTTGTCTCTCATCACCAATTTATCAACACATTTATCACTAAACTAAAAAAGTAATGAACGCACATATCGTTGGTAAATTCATTAAGGATACACCCACTGCAACTGCAACCGCCGTTGCAATTGAAACTGTGTGTAGGTATAATTGATAAAAAAAAGTCATCAGGGGTCAAACGTCAAACAGTCAGTTTGAACATCCGTTTTAAGATTCCCAACAAACTAGTAGCACAAACAGTGTCTTGTTCGTTGATATTCATCTGGGCAAGACTCAATTTCAAGGCACCGATTTCCGATGAGAGTTTTTTACGACCCACCTCACTTCTTCTTCTTATTTCGTACTTATAACGATTTTGTGATAAACGTGCATAAACGTTTTTTAGATTTTATACTCTACGACGGTCTTGGAGTCCACATTTTTCTGGGTATTTTACATTTAGTGCTGCATGCACCGTTCGTTATGAATACTAGTCATTGTGTGTAAAAATTTTGTTTCGCTGCGGATGAGAGCTAAAGAAGAATATCAACAGAAAAGGAGAACAAACACCACTACTGACTAACTCTCCAAGTCTCGAGCAGAGGACATTTAAAAGTCGTAAACTTGCATTTAGTCCGCTTCTACTCAGATTTCTTAGATTATAAAAAACAACACGTTGCTTTACAACAACTTTACTCTTTCATATTTCACGTTTTATGTAACAAAACAACATCCTGCAGAAGGGAGTTTAGTACCAACCTATAGGTTTACCTGTATTTATTTTTCATAACTGAACAATTTCAACATGAAAATATAAAAAATAAACTAGGGTGGTTTGTTTGTAAGGCGCTAAGCCGTTTGTTTTTATTGTTTCTCTTAAGATTTTTTTACCCTCGTCTTCTATTTTTTTGTAAAGTCTCGTGTGGAGGCGCCTTCGAATTGGGGGTATAGTTTAACGTAACCGATAACATCAACAATCTCGCGCCGGGGTTCTCGAATGCGTTTATCATTTCTTCTTAGTTCTTCTACGCGTCATGCGTATATTTTTTTACTCATTGTCTTTGAATGGCATCGTGTGTATGTTTTTAAGGTACTGTTTTTTTGGTTGCGACTAACGCACGAAGGGATACAATCCAACGTGCTGTTTTATGCTTCTGCTCCAACAGAAGAAGATATTATGCCCTGCGATAGCGAATATATTTTAAATTACATTCGATAAATCCACGACAAACGCCATCCAGCCAAAAACAACAAAAACAACAATTCAGGCTGGGGTTGAGGAATTGAAGAAGCAGTAAGCGAGTTTCTTAAATTAAAACTTTAAGCGAGTTTTTAAAGCGGCGTTTATAGTGATTTATTCTAGACCGTTAATTATTATTGAGTCTAATTAGCCAGGGCCACCTAAAATGGCATTTTTCCTGAACTTTGCTGGTGGCGCGACTTCCAAGACGTGGACAATGTATAACTGACGGCGTCAAATGGAACAGAAAATTGTCTCTTCTCTTCTCCACCAGCAAAAGCAAGAGTAGTAGGAATAGTAGCAGCTCACCCCGAACGGCTATGCATTTTTTTACAAACGCTTCCTTCTGTACTTGCTGTTAGTCTCTTCAATCTTCAGCACATTCTTTTCCCCTTCATTCCAAACAACGGCATGAGCATTTGTTTTCTGGCCGGACTTTTATAAATCGTTGCCATTTGCAGTCTTCCTTCGTGACTTGAATGCATTGTCTTAAAAATCATCGAGCACACCTTTACGTTTTTTACTTTTTTTTAAATATCCGGATATATCGAATCAATCCTAGCTTGTGTATACTCACTAATCAATTACCACATTCGGTATTGATACGTGTGTACACTCCGGATGAAACGTGTGTCCTCATTATCATCTAGCTTGTTGGTGTTGGTGATGATGATGATGATGATGAAATTGCCTCCAGCTAACATAACATTCAATAACGTCCGCGCGTTCGAGAAAAGGCACGTCTGTGGAAGCTTTCACCTCGCTACTCTATACATACCTCCATCCTAAATGTGTATAATACGCTGTTATGCTCGACCCTCCAACGCTTTCTCGCGGCTCGGAAAACATCCGGCTGGCGTATAATTGCATATACATGAGCGAATTTCATATTAATTTCTGATGATGATTATATATAGGGAACCGCAGAAACGAACACTGAACGGAGGACCACAAAAGCTCTTTTATATTGCGAATATTCGCCCTAATAAGAGACCTGGACGGTAATCCAAACTCGTTCATTCGGAGAATATACATTTATTAGTCTGTGTATGAACCGAAGCTTGGAAATGCGTCAAAAACCTTTGATTACTACTGGTAGCACCGTGCTTTACGTTTAATACATGATTGGGATTCTTTTATCAACGATTGCCACATCAAACGAATGCCCAATTTCCGTACCAGATTCATTTTGGACTTTATTGGGTCATTATTAATTTCTTTTATTGATTTTTTATGATTTTATGAACCCAAATTAAAATTATACGTTTCTCAATATTTTTATAAATTTCCAACCAGTAATAGTTTGTGTTTGTGGTATGCAACATACATTGATTGAGTAGGACTTAAAAATAAAACAAGTTTGGTGTTATTACACTTTTTGCGTATATTACCGCTGAATGTGATGCATCTGACCATCAGCAGTAAATAGGAAAACCTGCGGTGCTTTGACGGCCACGATGATGCCACGCACAAAAAAAGACTGGCGCGTTTGAAGTGTGATGTTTCCACCACTGTGTCGATTAAAAGCCGAAGCCGCGCCGAGCGAAACGGAGCGAAGGGACGGATGCTGCCGCCGCCGCCACTGCTCAGTGGTTGTGATGTGCCAGAGAGAAAACAGATTAGCACTGCCATGCCGTAGCCGATGGCGCTTTTTATGCATATCGTTTTGCAGCCGGGCGGCGTTGCCTTTTTGTTTTATAATTAAAATGACCACGTGTAATTACTATACCGTTATCGTGCACGCATACTAGACCAGCGCATATTGTTCGTTAGTTCTGCCATGTTCTACCATCACACATGGCTTATTGAGATAAATGCGATGTTATTTTTAAATGGAGGTGTAATACAAGACTTATTATGGACTGACGCTGCACACAGAATAAACTATGAATGCTTCTCTTTATCCGCTTTACTAAAAACTAAAAAAATCTAAAAACTAAAATTAAAAAAAAATTAATATAAATAAAATTAAATTTTTAATACTCCATGTTGAGTAGCTATCATATTCTGTATTTACTAAATGTATTGTGTGTTGCCTACGCTGTCATGTTATAGACGCAACTCTGGTTGCTGTTGACATTGCGATTTGTATAACATTTCATACATGTTATAGAAAGTCAGATATTCTGTGTACATTTTCCAAGCGTTTGTAAATGCCCACGGCCCGAAAGCGCATCTTTCTTTATTAATATTTTAAAGTCTAGATGCTACTTTTAAGCTCTATTTGCATTGAGTACACAGCAGACACAACTCGATCATATAGAAACGCAATTCATTTTGTGCAGCAGTGTACCAGCAGTTTATTAGAACAACTTAAAAATATTCAACTGCACTTGAAAGGACGAAACGAACATAAAACGAACGAAAAAGCAAAGATTAGTTTGCAGTTCGCAATTTACTATTTACAAGTAAATATTTTGTAATATTC
>JARJDS010027782.1:0-16530 GCA_030264155.1 Atheta pasadenae | reverse complement strand
TTATTATTAAACAACAGTTATTATTTTTATGTTATTGATAAAAAACTATTATCAGTTATTGTCATATTTGTGAAACACGAAATATTAATAAATATTTATGTGTGAAACTCTCAAATTGCTTATCTGTAAAGTTACATTTTTATTAATATTTGTGTTAGGTATATAAACTGATGCATAATAACAAATATTATATACAGTTTTGTGCTTTGTAATAAGAACAAAACAAAATCTTCTTCAAAATGTTTCAATTTATATTTTTAATCCTTCTTTTTATTGCTGAAAGTTATGGTAATTTATTTAAATTTAATCTAATACTAAATAATATAAAAATAACTTTTAGGTTATATATGGTTAAATTTGGTTATGTTTGGTTATGTTGAATTATATTGGGTTATATTATTTTGTTTATATTTAAAGGTTCCCGAAAAATAGTGAATGGTACCCTAGCAATTAAAGGTGAATTTCCATCCATTGTATCAATTCAATTGTGCTCCCCTAAAGGATGTTACCATACATGTGGTGGTTCCATCATTGACGCAACTCACATTTTAACAGCAGCTCATTGCTTAACTGCCAACAAGTAACAATTTGATATAACTTTATACCTTTAATGTACTATATTATTATAATTTATGTATTTTTAGACAACGCGGTGATCTTTACATTCAATATGGCATTATAGACTTGGCAGAAGACAAAAATCAAATTAAAGTCACACAGAAAGTGACCCACTCTGGTTATAACAACAATAATTTGTTCAATGACATTGCTATACTAACCGTAAATATAAAAACAGTGAACACCTTAGTGAAACTTTAAATATATTAAACATTTTATTTTGTAGCTTGAAAAACCGATACAATTTGATTTAAACACTGCACCTGTAAAACTACCTGATGAAGGTGTTACAACTCCAAAAGATTCACGAGCAGTTGTGGCTGGTTGGGGTACAGAATATACAGGTGGTATAACAACACGATTGTTAGAATATGTTGATTTAGTAGTTTACGATGGCAAAATATGCGAGAAGCTGGAAATATCAAAAGAGATTGACGTGGACAGCAAGATTCAAATTTGTGCTGGTGTGGATAATAGTAATAAAAATTCCTGCAGGGTATGTTACGTAACTGAAATAATAAATAGTACTTGTTATTTTTGTATTTAGTATTTTATTTGTTCAAACTTTTGCAGGGAGATTCTGGTGGTCCACTTTATGTTGATGGTATACAAGTGGGGATTGTATCCTGGGGACCTATGCAATGTGGAACGAAAGGTGTGCCTGCGGTGTACACCAAAGTGTCAATGTATCGCAAGTGGATTGATCAACAAATTAAAAAATAACTCAATAATCGTAATAGCACAAACTATACCAAATTAAAAGTTGAATACCGGTATTTGATATTTAAAATTTAAATATCGGGTATTATCTTTGATTTTTTATTTTTTGTTAAACACCAGCACGAGAATTTAATGTAACGTCCATTGCTGCCTGCAGTTTATTTCTTTAAGGCGTTTACGTTTCCCTTACCATAATCTAAAACTGTTTCATTACTGACTTGGGAAGATATTGGAAGGGAATTTTTTTCCATGATGGCCGACTGCCATAAGAATACCCAGGCCGTTGCTAAGGTAAAAATCAACAAGCCCTAGCAACCAGTTGTAGTAGAAGGGAGATTCAAACGTAGATGTTATACCTTTTCAAGTGTTCAGCGAATACGTACTCTAAGCGCGCTCTCTGAGACTCTGATTGTTAGGAACGTAGAGTTAAAAATGGGTACCACACACATTGTATATCAATGATGGGCGACTACCGTAAGAATACGTAAGCAGCACTATATGAAACACTACGAACTATCCTTTTCTATAAATTCACGTTAATGAATGCGAAAAAACTTCAATTTTTAGATGAAATTCACTAAAAATTTCACTATTTTTATACATTTTGATTAAAAAACTAACAATCAAAGCGTAAAACATTAGTAATTTTATATATAAACTACAAATTTAGTTCTTTTTTAATTAAGATTTTAAATATGCGTCAAATTATAAACAAACAAATGAAAAATTCAAACTAATAATAATTTCTAACATAAATTTACTTCAATAGGTAACTATAATTAATAATTACTAAACTTAAACGTTGTTAGAATAAAAAAATTGATTGAATTATTCGCTAACTAAGATTATGTTTAATTTTAAACATACAATATGCAAATGAATCGTAGTAAACATAATACTAAAGAAACCATGTTATATTTGATATGAAATAAAAAAAAATAAGTTGGTTAGACACATTCCAAAGTGGCATAAAAATTCAAATTACATTTGGTGGCAGCGTAACCACGACCCGAGCGAAACAACACACATCGCGCAGGCGTAAACCAACAAAGACGCAACGCGACCAAATTGTCAACGAGTCTTTACATAAAACCAAATAGTTTATTGATTGGAGATAATGAGCATTGACATCAATTAAAAATTTGAAACACCTGAGTCATGTCGCGTTATTTCGATATAAGTTTTCATGTTCGTATTACGTGTAATAAAATAAAACAAAACTAAAAAATTATTAACTAAGAAAATATTAACATAAAAATATTAATAATAAAAAAAAAACATGCAGAAATAAAATAAAATATAAATAATGACCGATATTATATTTGAGGTAAAGTTACGTTTAATGCGCATGCGCAAAACACTTAACGATTAAAACATTTAATTCTCACAATTGTTTTGAGTTAGTTAATTACTAATTACGAAAGACTTAAGACTTAAATCATTTAAGTGTGAGTACTTACATATTATTTTATTGCTAACTCACATTCAGAGCAATAAAACTAATTATTGTTATAATTGTAATTGTAAATAAGATTTATGTGCTACATTCGCCTATTTGTTGCTTGTAATTAATTAACCATAGAAACAGAGGTGTTAATTACACTCATAAAAGAGTTGTTTGTTTCAGGCTAACTTAAAATACGTTAGGTTTACAAAACAAAATAAAACAAAGTTCAAACAAACAAAAAAAACAAAATTTAAAATATACAAAAAACATAAATAAACCGACATTTAATTGGTTCAAATTCTAATAAACAATTATTCGTTTCCAATTAAAATAATCTCGATTCTTACGTTCGTAACTTGTTAAGTCATTTCCTCGTTTGCGTGCGCACTTTGTATCAGAATTTATTACATTCCGTTAAACACTAGTTATCCATTGCGCGCGCGATGGTCTCTAACTATAAAAAGCTCCACGTGCCCGGTGCCACGTGCGTTATTTCTGTCGCGCAAACGCGTTGTTCGACCAAGTAATAACTTTTCGGATACGTCCGAAGTGGTCCAATAAGCCCGGCGGGCCAGCATCACAAAGATTTCGTACATATCTTGCGCATATACACGACTTAAGTACCACAACAACAAGAGACATTAAGATGTGGAAACGCGCGCGGAAGCAGAGGACGGAAAACGCATGGAAAATTAGTGTAATAACAGAACGGCGTGAACTCGTTTAAGTTCAATCACTGATGCTTTTAATGAATACATGCTGCACATATTTATAACTAAAAAGAGTTTTCATCTCGCCCACGATTGTACACTCAAACCCGCCAACCAACAACGTCCAAAGACATTAATTTACTTTTATTAGACTTGATAAATACGTTTCTATTTTTTGTTTTCATTTTTCTTTTGTTTCAATTACAACACACACTGTGTTTTTTTAACACACCAAAATTTTAAGGTTATGTAGGTTATGTAGTTGCACACAAAGACATTTATAATATAATAATTGTTGATGAAAGCTTCTACGAAAAGCACCCAAATGTGGCGACGTTAATTCAATTTCCAGTCGCGTGTGCTTCCGAATCTTTGACACAAGTAATTTAATGTTATCGAATTTGATTACTCGCTTCTCTTCTTCTTCAAAGATGCAATTATTGTTGATCATCCACCCAATTATCGAACAAATACAACATCTAATTGCTCTTCCACTTACATGCTCTTTCCCTCTCTGTCTTTCTTGATCTATATTGAAATTTTCAAATGTTTTCTTGAATTAGTTCCACTTTCCAGTAACATTACGCCGCCGTCGTATGCCTAAATAAGTACGGCGTATATTTTCGTATATACAATCACGGAAATGAAGAAACGAAGAATGAAATGTGCCTTATGCTGCGCGTCTTGATGAGCGCTTAATATTTTTTACGCAATGGGCTACTTATGTGCCGAGCGCATAAATAAGTATTTTATACCGCCACTTTATTCCACTAATGCCACAGCGCCATGGCCGGTGCGTTGTGTTTGTTGTTATTTAAAATCAGCGCCGCTCCTCAACCCACGCGGAGAATTTTCCAGCCGCTGCAAGCGCACAACATGTCGCATGTCGAGCATGAGCATTACTACGAAAGAATTAGCATTATAGATATTTTAAAGTTGAAATAAATCAACGTTGCCTAAGAAACATCTTTTGTTTTTTACTTCATAATAAAACCAATAAAACAAAGCGAAAACAAAAGAAATAACAGAGGAATAACAAACAAACAAACAAGGTTTTTTTATACCCCAAAAACAAACTTTGTTTACTTGTTTATTTTATATAAACGCTTAAACTTAAAAACGGTAGTTTGACAAGTGATAGATTGACATGCAACACCATCTCGTAAGTGAATCTTTCTTTATAGAAATAACAACCTTAAAAATCAGTAGCGTTCATTTTCGTGCTGACCTTTTGACCGTCTGCGCGTCTAATGTGTCGTCTCGTTTTGTGTAATCGCTCGTGCTCATCTTAAATCATAAGCCATCTTAAGACTCCCTCGACACGACGAGCGTAAATGAAGAAGTAAGAACATTTCATCAACTTCGTTGTCAATTAATAAATACTCATATAATTTAAAAATAAAAAACTTAAAAGTACTCAACGTTCTTTATTTGTTAGTCAAAAAAAAAATTAATTGTGTTCATAATTAAAAAAAAAACTGAACGCTTGACATTAAATACCATAAAATCGTCTACACTCTACACGACGCATGCATAATTTATATAATTATTTTTGATATGGTATACATGTTCGGATGGCCGAAATGAGACGAGGAGAGCACAAAGCAACAAAAATCCCGCTCCGCAGTTGATATTATTTGTTGGTCGCGCTGCTGGTCGGATCGCGCGCCCAAAATAAACCAGTTCCTAATCAAAATTCAGGTAATAATGGTCAATCTATAGACGCACACCGCGTGCACGTATGTACGTCGCATGAACGTAAGTACACTTACACCACACAAAGATATCTCGAAGCATAAACGAAGTAACACACAATGTTTTAATAGTTAAATAGTGGCAACGGCGAAGTGCTGGCATACCATTAGGCTGTTAACCAATGCGCTTCCATCAAATACCCTAAGGGTAGTTAAGATTCAAGTCATAATATAAAAAAAAAATTAAAAACAATACCTAAATATTTTATTTTAACCTATAAAAATGTTATTATTAAATTTTGATCTTAGTTATGACTAAAAATCACTATTTCCTCACAGTATATAAATTAATACTCTAAGTGAATTGCGTCAACGTTCAGTTTTAGTTTTACCTATTGAATTTGTAAATGTATCCGAGCAAGCAACAAAAATATGTAGCTTATATATGTATTCATCCGCTTATAATCTTGATCCTTTTCGAGGCACCGAGTTTTTAAGATTCTTTTCTTTCGTGTGTATGCTCATTACTTTTCGGTTTAAATGGATCTGTTACCGATGTTTGTTGCCGGTCCACACGGACATCATATAAATAAATACACCCGGCTAATGAATAACAATAAATAAAGAGCACCGAGATGAAGAACACGAAGATGAGAAGAAAGACCCAATAGAATCTGAATTTATAAATGTGAGGCAAGAATTTAAAGCTCTGCATGTAAAGTAAAATGTGATGCAATGCGCACTGCGGTGAGGAGATGTGGTCATTCGACTTGTATGCTTCATGTAATGGTAATGGGCTAGTTGCGGCTAACTAAATGCATAATTTTCATAATTTAATTTAAATAATATTACCTGTCAAGTGTTGGAAGAATCAGATTCATACACAGATTGATATTAAATTAATATGCAGATTATTAATGGCTAGATGTTGTCGATAATAATTTTAAAGCGAGAAACACTTTATTTCTATTTGATATTAGATGGCGCTAGTGTACATAGCCATTTAAAACGAATGCAGATATATAAAAAGTAAAAAAACAAAGTTTGTTTTATCATTTAATTATGGGTGTAAGAAAGAAAACAAAACAAAGTTTGTTTTATTGCCAGTAAAGAAAAACAAAAGAATGTTTGGTGTGGTTGTTTTTTAGTGTTTTGTTTTTAAAGTTTGTTATTCACGATTTAATAAACAACTGAAGAAACAAAAGTTGTGTGAGGTAAAACAAAATTCTTAACTTAACAAACAAAAAAAAATAATCAAGTAAGTGCGCACGCACAACGTGTAAAGAACTAAGTTGATTAAGTAATTAGCAAGTTTAATTACTCTAGAAGTGTCTTTAGTCCTTAGTTTGTAGTCTCCGCAATCAGAAGACACTAAACAAAAACTTATAACTAAATAATGTAATTTTCGTTGTTTATTAGTGAAGCTATTTTGTTTTATTTATTATTTTAATGAATATTATTTATTCCCAAAGCCTTATAGACTTAATTATAAAAAAAAATGGATACATGGTGTATATTTTAAAGTTTTAATAGTCAATTTTAAAGTTTATGTTCAACTAATATTCAAATATGTTTGATAGAAATAAACGTATTAAATGTTTGTCTACGTTTGTATAATCTATAAAATGAAGAAGTAGATGTATACAAATGGAATAAATTAAAATAAACACATTATCTGTGTATCGACTCGCGTTGGGAGTGATATTATTCACTGTTATAACAATTTATAGAAATGAAGCAAAAAAGCAATAAAACTGGAAACCGGATTTTTGGGTGTACAGGTATGCGGAGTCTCATTACAAACCGAATGAACGAACATAGATCAGAATGTAATTTATCAACAAATAGGAAAAACGTATACCTACGAATGCGACAATCAAATTGGTCAACGGCGCAAAACCAGTTTGTTTATTGTCTAATCAAGTGGCTAATAATTTTATTTCGTCTATTTTCTTCCTCTTCTTGCGCAAGACAAAAAACGATATAAATTTTAATTAGCCAGGTACACATGCGTGTTATTATTCAAATTTGTGAAATTCACAACAACAACAAATTTGTTGTTCTTCGGTGTCGTCGAATATTTGGGAGTTCAAGTCACATAAAACTCTGTTTTAGTTTGGGTGTCACTTTATGCCAAGCGCGAGCGGAAAGGCGATGTATTCTTAGTCTAATTAGCATACGTTGTTCATAATACGCTTGGAGTACTGAACGGTTTTGCGGTAATCTTTTTATTCGTCTACACAGTTGTTTTTTCTTATTTATTTATTTATACGCGGCACCGGCGGACATCTTTCGAATGTTTGGTGTTTGGTACAAAGGAAAACATTAGAGGAATTGGACAGGACCGGCGAGTGTACATTTTTTGGTCAAGATTTATGATACTCACGTAAATGAAGTTTGAAATGAGAAATATTGTTCGTATGTGAACGCAACGTCTTTGCGGCAAGTGTGACCAAGGCTTTGTAGTTAAGAATATTTTTTAAGTATTATCATATTACAACATATTTCTCGTTCTTAATTTTTATTTTTACTTTGCGTATAAACAAATTTTGTTTATATAATTTATTACTGATAATTTTACTTAATATCCAACTTAAAATACTTATGGTGCTCCAACCGGGGGTGTAACTCAGTGGTAGAGTGTCTGCTTCGCATGCTGAAAGTCCTGGGTTCAAATCCCAGTTCCTCCATAATATTTTCTAAATTTTTTAAATACAAAGTTTTATTTACTTCTAGATTGTAGGTTAAACAAATTTTGTTTGTTTTATCATGTAATTCGTTGTGTAAATAAGAAAACAAAACAAAGTTTGTTTTATAACCAGTAAAGAAAAAACAAAAGAATGATTACCAGGTTATTTGATTGTTTTTTAGTGTTTTGTTTTAAAGTTTGATTTGCACGATAAAAAAAAACAACTTTGTGTTATATTTAAACGGTGTATTACTTAATTTTTGTTTTGTTTCAACGTAAACAAACAATAGGTTATTATAAAACACGAAAAAACTTAGCATGGTCAGTAGTCGTCGTCGTCATGATGATCATGATCACGATATTCGATATAATCATGCTATGCTATGCGCAAAGGGTTTGTATATAACAACCTAACACATCCAGCACATTAATATACTTAACGACTCGGTAGGTATAAATTTATTCGCTGGCGCGCAGACTCTTTGAGCGCGCACCGCTTCTAAGAAGTCTTTTCCAAAGCAATAAAAATGCCGATTACAATAGCAATGCCTTCGTCTAACAAACAACAGCCAAAAAGCACGCCTGCAATAAATTTCAAATCGGAATTCGACCGAATTTGCAATTTTAATTCAAACGGTCAATTTGATGTTCGTTCTTCAAGCTGATTCAAGTATCATCTAAGATAGTGGTGCACTCTAGCGATTTTTTTTTGTTTCACCACAATTGTTATTCTACAAAATGTTTTTTTGTTTTCGTGCAAATTCCAAGTATTATTGTTCGTGTTAGTGAATGATTAGAGCAGAGCTATTACAATTCCGAATCGAATAATATGCAAATGTGTGCAACTGCTCGGTGGCGTAAAAACTGTAATTTGCGAATGTTTTTCGATTTTGTTTGATTGACTATTTAATCGGCCATAATACGTTTTAATATTATACACGCGCCACGCCGAAAATATCGGATACCTTTCGTCGTTTCGGGGTACCTGATTTTTGATGTTTCGAATAGAAACAGTACGATGTCTAGACGGTGAAACAGTTTACAAATTTATACAATTACAGAACTATTTCTGTTTTGTTTCCTTTCAATAAAGCATCAAACAAAATGACCAAAAACAAATGAAACAAAACATTTTCACAAAACAAGTGAAACAAAACAAATGAAACAAAACAAAAATCTGCATCTTATTACAATTCATAACCAAACCCAATTCTAACAAAACAAATAAATAATATTTTTTATCCACAAAATTTTTTTAGTTGATTATTTATTGTTGTTTATCAAACGAATTAAAATATAAATTGAACGCGTGCATGTTTTTTTTATATATAGGTATTTAGTGTACTACTTTAAGACGAAATGTAAAATGAGAAATCAGTAATAATAATATCTATCGGCTGTAATTAAATGCGAAGTAGTAGCAATAAATATGCCGAACTTTTTGGCCCAGCGAAGCAAGAAATCCGCAGGAGTCAAACACACACGCCTGCTGGTTAGTTTTTTTTTGTGTGTACACAATTATTCTATAAAACAGTTGATCGTTTCAACTATTATTTACTGAGTTATGGCGCGTTTAAGTACAAAAATCTTGGTACAACAATTTTATGAACTTTAAAAAAATGTTGAGCAGGAAATTGATTCTCATTTGCATGAAGCGCGCATGCCCGCAAGATACAAACGTACACCATAAATATTAAATATGATTTTTTTAAATTGTTAAATTTCTTAAAACTTTTAATGCAAAATCTAATATCCAAAACATTTGTTTGGTTGAAATTTTGTTGTTAAATATTTAAGGATGTGCATGTGCTTTAAATTTAAATTTAAATCAGATTACGTAATGACACTCAGTGACGTTTAATTACGAGGAAAGCTAACCCATAGTTGGTTGTGAAGGCATAACGTTTGGTTGTTGCGTTATTGCTCAAGTTGTTTAATGTAATGGTCGCATCCGGAGGCTACAATTGCTCCAAAGTTGGTTGCTCTTCTTAAACGCCTTGTTACCATACTCATACTCTCATAATCCATAAAACTTACCAGAGTTTAACCGGTTTACAAAGTCAAAACACAGAACTAAAGGTAAAAACTTTAAAGTTATTACAGTCAGCACACGTTTGTTGCTCATGTAGAGTCATACTTATACGCAATGGACCGGTAATAGTTAATAGACATTAGACATTAATAGTTATCCAAATTTACGCTTTATTTTAATACGTGGTGCAACACTAGCGTTGGAAGTAAGAAAAAACGTGCATCCGGGGCGTTAATTTTACGGTTATTTTCATTACTCTTGCCTTCTCGAGCAAATTTATTGATTTTTTTGTTCACCATCAATTTTTTTAAATAATTCATCTTATGTCGTGGACCAAACAGAAAACTTTTAGGTTCGCGAGACTACCAGTCTCTAAAATTAATACCGATAACGTGTTCACTATACGAATTTTCAAATGTGACTAACTTTATTAGCAAAAACGATTTACAAGGTAAACAAGTGAAAAAACAAAACAAAAAACAAAGCCTCCTAGATTGCCGTGGCTCACGCCCTACTCGATAACTAAAGCAAAGCCTACTAGATTGTTGTGGTTCACGACACTGGGTAAGGTTTGAAGTAAAAACAATTGAAAATATTCGGGAAATTTAAAGAAATTGGACAAAAATTATATCAAAACTTCTTTCTGTGTTTGTTTTTATATTTGTTGAGGTTAAACTGTTTGGTGATGAGAAGTTGATTAAGAAATTGAAGTTCTAGAGTAAATTTATTGGTTTTTTCTTGATAACATTTGCAAATTTGCTCTTTCGGGGTCCAAGAAAACTTGTTCATGTTAAGTGTGCGCATTAAATAAAAGTCTTGAGTAATAAAAAGTACTGGACCTTCATCTCCGTGTCGTACGAAAATTCGGTTTCGACTAGAAAAGAAACAATTGGAAAATAGTCGTTAAAATAGCCGTTAAAATCGTTTATGTGCGTCTTCTGTTTGTTGCATGATAAGCACTAGTGGGTTGTTATGGGCTGGAGTTGTAACTGCAATGCGCAAAACCATTTGAGAAGAAAACACGAAATGTTACAAGGGAGCAATTTTATTATTGAAGTTTTCGAGCGGCAGTAAACAGGAAAATAAAAAATAAAACTTTTAGAATCACCAATTAATACTCACTTATATCATGTTCAGAATGTTTCAAATCTCTTGTACGGTTACAAAGTTATCAGACCCACCACCCTCTTTATTTGGTAGAAATTTGGTTTCGCTGGCATCGTAACCGGAGAAGTAATAAGTCTTCGAACTTTGTGTACTAGATGGTAGTTGCACAGTGTATCATTTCTAATAGCAGGAAATATTCAAAGAGATGTTTGGCCTATTTTGAAATGCGTACTTTTTGCGGGAGGGTTTTATTTTTCATCTAGTTGTAAAAGCATGAATTGCTTTTACAAATGAATGCGAAAAGTCTGTGCATCCCTCAGCCCTTTTTCCAACACTGCGATGTCTCTGCATAACAGAGCCATAAAAGTTTCGTCCCTTTTGCTGCGCTGCCATTTCCACTTTATTAGCATCCTCCCTCCTCTATTGCAGCGCGTTTTCCAGGCTTTTTGGAGGCCTACGCACACTAACGCGGCACCCTCAATGTTCAACTAAATGTAGATGTCAACAAACATTCATCTCGATAAGGATCTGCATTTATTAAATCAGATTTCCGTTTCACAAATTTGGTAGTTGGATTGTTTGGTTTGGGGATTTGTTTTAGGCCCAAAGTCCTAAAATTGCTTTAAATATAACTAGTAATTTATTAAAAATATTTAGTACTTTGATCAGATCCTCATCTCCTCATCTCCTGACCTCTTCAACTCCTCAACTCTACGACTCCTCAACTCCTCCACCTTTAACTCCTCAATTCCTCAGCTCCCCAACGCCGTAACTCTTCAATTCCTCGACTCCTTGACTCCTCAACTCCCCAACTCCTCAGCTCCTCAGCTCCTCAGCTCCTCAGCTCCTCAGCTCCTCAGCTCCTCCACTCCTCAACATTAAATCCTCAATTCCTCAACTCCTAAACTCCTCAACTCTATAATTCCTCGACTCCTCAACTCCTCGACTCCTGAACTCTTCAACTCCTCAACTCCTCAACTCCTCAACTCCTCAACTCCTCAACTCCTCAATTCCTTAACTCCTCAATTCCTTAACTCCTCAACACCCCGACTCCTCAACACCAAGACCTTTAACTCCAAAACTACTCAACTCCTCTACTCCTCATCTCCTAATCTTCTCAGGTATTTATACGTTTTGACACTTAACAACAAGTCGTGTTAAAGTAATTATGACTCTAATTAGAATTCATAACCGGAAGAGACGTGATTCTGTGCTTGAAACACTAACACAAGTAAAAGAAATGAAAAACAAACCAAACTGAAGTAGTAAACAAGAGTAAGCGAGCATCAACGAATACAAACACCCACGCGACGCTTTGCAAACGCCACGTGCCCGTGGCGTCGCGATGCTCCCACACTATTTGAACGAGACGCGAGCGCGCACAAACAAAACAAAACTTTACTCAAATATTTTACAAACACGAAAACAAGAATGCGTTGAAACGGTGCCTGGCGCGCTTTACATATTAGAAAAGTACTTTATAATTAACCCAAAACGTTTTCAACGCGTCGGAAAAAAAAAAGACAAAATGTATGCCAAACAAACTTAAGCAATCGAATCGAATACTGCACGTACGCAGACGCATCAAACGCACTAACGCACAATTCATCATCATGTGTGGGATATAAATAAACAATTAGAATAAATTATACACGCATATGAAATGTATTAATTGAAAAACAGTACTTGTTAGTGCGTCAAGTGCCCCCCCATGCCGCCAACTCGTAAAAATAACCAAGCTTAAAGAATACAAAAGATACATAACATTAAAATAATTATTTAACGCGATCACTTCTGTTTACTTGGGTTTTGTCAATTGCTTTATTATTTTAATTAACTGAATTACGCTACGGAGAGTGCGCATTGGTACAGGAATACCCAAGAATTAATTACAGCACAACGGCGGGGCTGACGAAAGCGCAAGAGTTTAAATTAAAGTTGATTTTACTTAAAACATTCATTTCTATGCAAGTGGCGTAGATAAAAATTGAAATCCGCCTAAATGTTGTAAAATGTGCTAATAGATCTAATGTGGGAATCTTTTTATTCGACGTACAAGTTAAAAATCGTTTAATTTGAGCTTGCAATTAGTTTAATGAAGCCGGTTTAATGCTGCGCGGGTATCAAGTATAGAGATACATAGATAATGTTCAAGTCATAATAATTCCAATTAGGATGAATTCAAACAAAAATCGATAGATTATGTTTATACTGTACAGCGAGTACGATGGAGTTTGTGGACTTTAATTGGGATTTTTAATTTTGGATTCTAAGAAGTTATTTAATGATATCCAAACGCAAAGTTATATTCGAAGCACCGAGAGCGGGCATAAGATTTGGGATGTAATTTCTTGATGAAATTCTATATCCATACTTAAGATTTTATTACTTGTTTTTTTAATTAAGACCATTAGTAAAAGAATATGCACACGACTACCTATCGAAGGAGTGATTTGATTTGGAAAACATGCCAACTCCTCAACTCCTCAATTTCTCAACTCTTCAACTCCTCAACTTTTCAACTACTCAATTCCTTGACTCTTCAATTCTTCAACTTCTCAACTTCTCAAATCCTCAACTTCTCAATTCCTCAATTCCTGAACTCCTCAATTCCTCAACTCTTTGATTCCCCAATTCCTCAACTTCTCAATACCTCGACTTCTCGACTCCTTAATTTCTCAACTCTTCAACTCCTCAACTTTTCAATTACTCAATTCCTTGACTCTTCAATTCCTCAATTCCTGAACTCCTCAACTCCTCAACTCCTTGACTCCTCAACCCCTCAATTCCTCAATTCTTCGACTCCCCAACTCCTCAACTCTTTAACTCCTTGATTCCTCAACTTCTCAACTTCTCAAATCTTTGACTCCCCAATTCCTCAGCTCTACAATTCCTCAACTTCTCAATACCTCGACTCCTCGACTCCATGACCCCTCAACTCCTCAACTCTTCAACTCCTCAACTCCTCAACTCCTCAACTCCTCAGTTCCTCTACTCTTCACTTCCTCGATTTTTAACTCCTCAATTTCTTAACTCCTCAACTCCTCAACTCCTTGAATCCTCAACCCCTCAATTCCTCAATTCTTCGACTCCCCAACTCCTCAACTCTTTAACTCCTTGATTCCTCAACTCCTCAACTTCCCAAATTTTTGACTCCCCAATTCCTCAGCTCTCCAATTCCTCAACTTCTCAATACCTCGACTCCTCGACTCCTCGACTCCTCGACTCCTCGACTCCTCGACTCCTCGACTCCTCGACTTCATGACCCCTCAACTCCTCAAATCTTCAACTCCTCAACTCCTCAACTCCTCAACTCCTCAACTCCTCAACTCCTCAACTCCTCAACTCCTCAGTTCCTCTACTCCTCACTTTCTTAACTCCTCGACTCCTCGACTCTTCAACTTTTTAACTCCTCAGCTCCTCAACTCCTCGACTCTTACGACTCTTTAACTCCTTGACTCCTCAACTCCCCAACTCCTCAATTCCTCAATTCCTCAGTTCCTCAATTCCTCAGCTCCACGACCTTTAACTCCATAAGTCCTCAACTCCTTAACTCCTCTACTCCCCTACTTCATGACCCCTCAACTCCTCAACTTCTCAACTCCTTAACTCCTCAACTCCTCAACTCCTAAACTCATTAACATCCCAAATCCTTGACTCCCCAATTCCTAAACTCCTCAAAACTAAATCCAAAAAATAAATTAAAACGCACCAACAAATATAATTTCCATAAAAAATGTAAATATATGTGAACAAACAAATCCTAACCAAGCAAATAAAAAACCGTCAATCGACGCGGAAACAATTTTAAATATCTGTTAAAACATTTCAACTAATAATTACGCGTTTAGAAGTCCGACATTAACGTTCAGTTGCCAGTACATAAAACATAAATGTTTTTATCCATTAAACTCGATTTTGCCTAATAGTCGTGCTACCGCTCGGTAAATTCGATGCTCGAATCTAGTTGCTAATTAATGTTATTAAACGAGCTCAGAAATTTAATTAAATTAATACCGAAATAAAAAAAAAAAGAATGGCTGTATATTCAAACTTTACACTTAAAAATTTTAAGTCGACTCTTAACCGACTTACCGCTCGAAAACGACCCGGATCGTTTTATGAGTTTGTGTGGGATTGAAAAATGTTAATTAACAAATAAGATTCGAGCCTGCACTAGACGAATTTATCAGTTGAAGCAGCGCATTGTACTACTTCGCATTGACTGATCGAAGTGTACAGTCGATAGATAAATGTTGTGATGGTTGTATTTCTTCAAATGTTGCCAATCAATCTCTTCGGCAATGTGCCGCACTTCCAAAACTAGTTTAGCTTCCTAAGAAGTTCTAGCGACTAAAATCCATACACAATGTTTTTATTTTAAAATATTGTTGAATTTATTTATAAAGAATAAATTATTTTGTTTATTGATTGAGGTCAAGAAATATATTTAATTTGAACATCGATAAAAATATGAGCAATCAAAAAATTGGAAACTTTTATTACACATTTTATTGCGTTAAAATCACATTGTAGATGTTGCCGAAGTTAACACAAACGAGTTTCAAATGTCTCACAAACTGTAATGACACGGAATTCTCAATTCTTAATTCGAAATGACGAATTCGCGGACACGCAAATTTCATTGACACGACATCGGTCCACCAAGCGCGCGACACCATAATTGATTTTATATGTTAATTAGCGTGGTAATTAAAAATTTACATTTTTTTGAAAAGACGTTTTAATACTTGTCATTTTTACGGATTTCGTAAAAATAAAAATAAAGCCGCGGGCACATAACGTGGAATTATTACACGTGCGCAAATGTTAAAAGGCCAAGATGGTCAAATTCATAAATTTAAAATACGAAATACATTCCGGAAATACAACATTTATACTAACTAATAACCAAACTAAGTGTGGGTACATTACCAAGGAGAATATTGAGCCTTAAATCTCTTGAAAGTGATTTATCTTTTGGTTACAAATTATTATTACAAGTTTTGGTTATTTGTAATTATTTACTCTGTTTCCATCTCGAACATTTTCTACTCTTCTAGCTTCTACAATTCTTTTAATTCCCCCAACCTCTTACATTTCTCATCACGCTCAAAGCTCTTACCTTCCTCAACTTCCTCTACTCCCTCACCTCGCGCAGCATTTTCAATATTCTTAACTCCTTCAGCTCCTCCAACACCCTCAACTTCCTCAACTTCTTCATTTCCCTCAACTCTTTCGATTCCTGCAATTTCTTCAACTCTCTCAACGCCCTCAACCCTCAACTTCCTCAACACTTCTCTTAACACTCTCAACTCCCTCAACTTCTTCAACTTTATCGACTCCCTCAGCTCCCGTAACATTCTCAACTTCCTCAACACTCTCAACTCCTTCAACCCCTCACCTCACGCACCACACTCATCGCTCTTAACTTCCTCTACTCACTCACCTCGCGCAGCACCCTCAACTTCCTCAACTCTTTCATTTCCCTCAACCCTCTACTTCCTCAACCC
>JARJDS010027767.1:0-10874 GCA_030264155.1 Atheta pasadenae | reverse complement strand
TTACATTAATTTTTTAGGTATAAAGTAAAATAATTTTAAAAAAAACAAATTTTGTTTTGTTAGAGAAAAACAGAAAAATTTTAAACCCTCATAACTTTAGTAAAAATTAATATTTTTTAAAAATTATTTCATTAGAGTTATAAAGAATTAAATTTTGAATATTTTATTTATAATAAATAATTTTGATATTTCTAATAGTTTTCGAGATAAACACGTTTAAAGTTAAAACTTCTAAAAATTACAATTTTTGATTTAAATCACCATAACTCAAAAACTAATTAAAAATTTTTAATTAGCAAAACAGCATTAAATAGCCAATTAAATTCTAAACAAATTATTATTAAACATTTTTTTTATATGTTGAATACTTAAATCAGAAAACGCGTTTAAAGTTCAAACTTTTAAATATTTTACCAAAATTTTAGATAAAATAATTTGTTTATTAAATTAACAATAAAACCTAAACTAATTAATATTTTTTAGTTCTCTCTTTAGTTTTTGGTAGATTATTAAATTGTCTACAAATTATGTTTAATAAATTTTTTTATATCTTTAATACTTTAACTATTAAACGTGTTTAAACCCAAAACTACTAAAATCACCATAAAAAAATCAAAATTTTAGAAAAACCTAAATAACTCATAAACTTATCAAATTTTTTAAATTATTTCAAAACCATTAAAAAGAACATAAAATTCTTTAAATTTTACCCCCAAAAATTTTTTCTCTAACCCTAATAGTAGCTGAGATATTAACGTTTAAAGTTTAACATTGGTAACATACCGACCAATCAAACAACGCCACGTCACTAGCATACTCTTAGTGTCGTCACTAGCACATCCAGGGTTACCATACGTAAAAACTTTAAATGCTCATAACTCTTACAATTTCAAACCGATTTTAACCAATTTTGAACAGAAAATTTCTACTTATCATCCCCAAACATAAAAAAATTAAAAAAATTACTAAATCGCGTTTTAGATGTTGTTACAAGTCTTAAGATGTTCTTTACTTTATTATTACCGTATAGTTTTTGTATACATTTATATTTTTGGTGTGTTTAAAATGTTATTCATGCATTTTGTTTTAAAGTATTACATTTCGTATTGTTTGTGTTCTGAATAGATATTATACGTATATTATTTATATTAGATATTATTATTTTAAAATTTTTTCCAACGAAACAAAAACACTTTTAGTATAACCTCATCGCCATCAAAAACAATTTCGACATCGCTCAAGGTTATTCCTAAAACGTCTTTGCTTCAAAGTAAACAAAGATATGGTAATCATTTTTTTTGGTTTTCCGAACTATTTTGCATAGCAACAAAGATTTCCACGTGGAGAGACGTCCACGAAAATCTCTGATGCGTTTTGGCTATTGCAGTATTTTCACAAAAAATCAGAGAAAAAAAACTCAAAACCCTCATGAATTCGAATCACGGGCGGCGGTTGTCACCGAAGCGCAACAAACAAAAGAATCATCATCATGGTTTTTGTGTGCTTTTTTTACACCGAACGCCACCATCGCTACGCTACGCTTCAATAGATGGCGCCACTGCTCACTGCGTCCACACTCTTTTCCTCTCCGGAGCTTACAATCTCTCACATCTCCGACTACGATTACAACTAACATCATAACACATGTTACATGCGCGATTAATATTGTTTGTGTGTGTGACCGTGGATTAATTAATTAATTAATTAATTATTACACAAGCCTGGTTTGTTTAAAAACTATGCGATAAAACACTATTTGTTTGTAAGTAGATCAATAATTATTATTCAATAGTTAGTTATCCTCCTGTCAATTAATTAATTACGGAATTAATTAAAGTTAGTTTATCTCCTAGAACATTTACTTGTTATAGTTGGAAACGCAAAGCTATTGGTTGATTATTAAAATCTTACATTGTTTATTGTTATCTGTAGGTGATTATTAAATCGATTGAGTATTGAGACAGAAATGAATTAATATACTTGTATAATAACATTTATTATATTTTTTTGTTTCCATGACGACGATGTTTTGTTTCGTTTGTTTGTTTGTTTGCTTGCCCGTGATTGAGGGGTTCTTCGACTTTCAATTGTTTTTCAACGATGTTAATCGAACAAGATCTCATCGGGGGTGGTCGCGATGAGTGTTTGTTGTTAAAATTGTTAATAATAAATGAACCAAAGACTGGTGAAAATTAGATTTTTTTATTACCGGACGTCAAATTGATGATCTTAACAATTAGTTGTTAATTGTTGGCTTCAGCGTCGAGTAAAAAAAATCAATTAATAAATTATGTTTGTATGGTGGGCTATTGCAAATAAATTCTTTTGTTTTTTGTTTGTTGTTGTTGCATTTCAATGCATTTGATCTTCGATTGTTGTTGTTGTTGTTAAATCCATTACGTATTTTACGATAAATATTTGTCCACTCGGGCGTATAGACTTAAATATTTACGTAAAATATTTTAGGGCAAATTTTGTTTATTATCAACATTAATCTTCATTTGTTTCAAGAAATTTTTTTTCCTCAAACACATTTTTCAGTTGTTGTTCATTATTGTTAATAATAATTATTTATTCTGATATACATTCGTTTGATAGTAATATTATTAATATTATTATGGTAATTATTTTTTTTGTATTTTATTGTATTTTTTTTTATTTTCTTTATTACGAGTATGTAGAGTTAAGTATTGATTATTGTTTATGGCATAACGAAAATTATATAATTGTGTGTGGGTGCTGCGCGTGCGCAGCTTGGGCTATTGCAGATTTTTTTACTTGTGTTACCACCCGACTCTCGTTCTTTGTGCTCTGAGTGGTTGGTGGGCGTGTCGGGCAATAATGGCGGGCAAAACTTGTGTAGCACTTAGTGCAACCGGGCTATTGTACATTTTTTTGTTTATTTATATTTTTATTACTTTGTTTCATACATATCGCGTATTGTATGTTATGTCACATCCGGGTACATCATCAAAACGTTTATTACCGTTTTGTGTAGTTTGTTATGTCTCAAATCCGAGGGTTAAGTTTTAAGTCACTAGTAATGTGTCGTCACATTATTTTTGGGAAATTATCGACTATTGCATTTTTTGTTGTATTGACGGCTATTGGCTTATATTTCTGATACTATTGTTAATATATGACTATTGTTTATATTATTTAATAAAAAATTTTGTAAAAAAAATTTAATTTTTTTTTTAAACAACAAAATTGTCTATAATTGTTTAAATAATCACGTTTAAACTATATGCAATCGAAAGATAATTAAATTTTACACAACTTTTGTCTTTTAGAGTTTTTTGATATCTATAACCATTTAAGAGTTATTTACGTTTAAAGTTTTAACTTTAGCAAAAATTATTAATTACAAAAAAATTAATAACTCAAAAACTAATTAATATTTTTGGTTACTTTAAATTTTATCGTGTAGATTATTAAATTTAGAACAAATTATTAAAATAAAGTTTTTTTCTATCTCTAACCGTTATTAAGATATTAACGTTTAAAGTTTAACATTGGGAACATAGCGACCAATCAAAACACGCCACGTCACTAGCATACTAGTTGTGTCGTCACTACACACCTCCAAGCTCAAAAACGCAAAAACTTTAAACGCTCATAACTCCGATGTTTATTAACCGATTTTGATGAACTTTTCACTAAACACTCTAAAATTGTAACCTCCAAACCCTTATAGACAATTTTATTAATTTTCCAAAAATTTAAAATTTAAAATTCTTCGTTTTTAAAATTTCCAATTGTAAAACCACATTATTTCGTTTGTTCGTTAACGTTTTTGATATTCAACAAAAAAATCTTATACAATCTGTCAATAATCACTATTTATTAATAATATTTATATTATATTTCTTTAAAATCTTTTAAATCAATTTTCTCATTTCCATTTGTTTTTCATAACATGTCGTCATATCAATAGAAATATATTTTGTTTTCTTCATTAAATTTGCGTTTATTGTAATTGTTATTGTAGTTTTAACGTTATATTTAATCTTATAGATCATTCATTCGTCAATATAAAAATTTTACTGATCGAAATTATTTTTTTTGTTTAAAGTCTTAAAATTGTAATTTTTGGTTGTTTTGGTTCAGATTATTAAATTTGACAATTCGTACATTACATTCATCACACATTCATCCACACATGACAAATACTCGTCATTCGTTGCGTCTATACACACATTTGAAAATAATTTGTTTAAATAATTGTTTTGTTATAAACAAAATTTTGTTTAAATAAATAAATTTTTTTTGTAAATAAATGCTTCTTTTGGTTTAGAAAATTTCAATTCAAATTCAATTTTTGTTCAATTTGAAATTTTTTTTTCCGAAAAAATTTTCCCAATTTTCCGAAATTTACTTTTGATTATCTTTGTTTCTAATTAACGGGACTCGATTGCTTTTGATTGCACGATACGGTTACAGTCCCAACAAAATTGCAACTTTTTTTTTTGGTAAAATGTGCGTAAGTCATCAAGTTATTCAACAACTTTTTATTATTGCTATTAAAACAAAACATAAACAATCGTTGATTTTAATGCCAATCGGTAGATTTTTAAAAAAAAATAATTTTTTGTTTTAAAATTTATTTCATAGCTCAAACCGTTTTCAAGATATTTAACTTTTAAAAATGCAAAGCTCTGATTGGTTACAAGTTCAAACCAATCCGATGCGGTTCAAACTTTAAACGCTCATAACTTCCGTAGTTTTTAACCGATTTTGATGATTTTTTCACCGTTAAATCCCAAATTTAATTTTCAACCCCAAATTTATTGTTTATGTTTTGTTTTAAAACTTGACTTTAATTGGCAAAAAGATTTTTTTTTAAAATTAAACTAAACTTATGTTAAACCTTATCCTAAAATTAAACCTGGATCTTATCTACCTAATAGTCATAAGTTATGTACATAGTGTATCCACATACGTCATTACGTCATTACGTCATATGTGTCATATGATATAATATATTAACTTTATGCGTTAAACCTAAGTTTCCATTTCATGTTTCCTTTCATTCAATTTGTACTATGTATACTTTTTTTTCAATTGTGAGGGAGAAGGTTGGGGTGTGTCTTATATAAAGTGGGCGTGGTGTCGCAAAGCGTGGGCTACGCTGATTGGTCATTGGTTGTATTAGTATTAAAAGTAGCCCACGTCCTCGTCGTCTCATGGCTGCTGGTTCTGCTGTTGGCACGATAACGAAAAGCCTAAACTGCGCGGATCGCTTCCGTGTAGGCGGAGCGCTTGTTCGAGGCGTTGCTCTTGCAGACGCAGCGCTTCGGTGAGATCGGGACTAACCTGTTGTTGTCCGTTCGGCGTGTTACCACCACCACCACCGCCGTTGCCAGCAGTGTTCTGGCCGTTGTTTTGTGCGTTCGGTGGTTGCTGACCAACTTGATTGGCTTGCTGCGCACCGCCCACTCCATTAGGACCGCCTGGCTGTTGGCCATTGGCTGCGTTCGCTGCTGCTGCAGCAGCTGCCGCCGCGACTGCGTTGTTGCCGACATAGTTGCCGTTGTGGCGCAGAGGTGAGGAGTTTTCTTGTTGTTGCTGCTGCGCGGAATTTAGTTGAGGCAGCGCCTGGAATACAACGTGTTTGTTTTTTTTTTTTTGGATTCGTGGCCATTTTTGTTCACGTGCAGAACTTAAATTCTTTCTAAGGATACTTTAAGGACTTTAAGGACTCGAAAAAACTTCGACAAATTACAATTTGTTTGAAGTTTTTAAAGTTCCATGGAATAAAGGCGTGGTTTTTGGTGTTAGGGGGCGTGATGGGCGTGGCTTGTGTATATTGTGTGTGTGTGCTAATAGCGATTAACCTACGAAACAAAAAGAGAACAAAAACGAAAAAATAAAGAAACGCTCTAGACTCAAACAATTTCTTAATTAATTATTTAATTAATAAGATAATTAATTTTCTGTTGTAATGAACACACAGTGGGATTGTGATTGTGATTGGTTGTGATTAGTGCAACATGTAGGGAAGAAACGACAGTGAGATTTATATTAAAGAAAATTTATATTTAAGGATTGATTTTTGAAAATTAAATTTAATCCAATTTGACAAAAAACACGTCGTGGAAAACTCCCCATAACTTCAAAACTAATCATCTAATTTTCTTGATAAAAATTTTAAATTAAAACCAACGAAGTACTCTTTCCATATCTTTATAGTATAATGAAAAAATCATCCCCTAAGTATTTTATATTAAAGATCAAAATCAAACAATTTTAATTCTTTTCAAAAATTTTCAAAAACACGCTGTGGAAAACTACCAATAACTTTTATCGCAACAAAAAAATTTAAATTTTCTTATTTTTTTAATAAAATTAAATACTTTCTCTTTAAATTGCTTTTTTAACCAATACAAAATTCCTACCCTAAGTATTTTATTATGACCCTTAAACCTTACCAAGTTTTCATATTTTTCGCAACATCTAATTTTGAAATTATTTGTTTCTTGGATTAAATTTAATTAATAAAAATCATGAAAATAATTAGTACAAACAAAAACCAACCCTAAATTAATTTTTAACTTTTACTTACTTGACTCATAGCTAATCGTAGGGCAGTTTCTGCTTGAGATCGCAATAACGCTTCGGCATGTTGCTGCATACGCAAAGCATCCTGCTGTTGTTGTTGCTGCTGCTGCGGCGAAGACATGTCCATTACCGAAGAGCGCATCGCATCCATGTTACGAATGCTGTCCATCGAGGCTCGCATTACCGACAATGCGTCGTTAGGAATTGGCGGCGTTGATGGATTGCTCGAATTGTTTACTTGTTGATTTGCCTTTAAATAAACCACCCAATTAACAACAAATAAAATTAAACATATTTTTAATGGATAGATAATTTAATTCTTAACAATTTAAAATTAAACAAAGTTCAGATAACATTTATAGTTTACGAGATATTTAATTTTAAAGTTAAACAAACATAAATTTTTTGGAAAATTGTAAAATTTTAATATAAACGTTAATTACTCAAAAACTAATTAACGGTTTTTGAAAATCTAAACTTAGTTTAGTAGATTATTAAATTCTCTATAATTTTTGTTTAAACATTTTTTTGATAGCTTGTATAGTTTAGAAGATATTAAGCTTTAAAGTTTAACATTACTGAGATAGTGACCAATGAAACAACGCCACGTCACAAGCGCATCCAGGGTTACCAAACGTAAAAACTTTAACTAAACATAACTTTTATATTTACCAAGCAATTCTCATGAACTTTTCACTAAAATATGCACAGTAACCTAACCTATCAATTTTATTAACCCTAAGTGTCCACAGGATGAAATTAACCTTAAATTTAAGTCATTAAATATTAATTTTTAAGTTACCTGTGTAATACGCATAGCAAGGTTAGCAATGTTCACAGCAGCAATATTAGCAGCCGCTGTGGATGTGTCCGATCCTAAACCAGGTGGCACACCAGTCGGATTCACCATATTAGCAAAGAGCGACATTCGATTCGCGTTCTGTATTTGCTCCTCCATGTTGTACTGTTGGTGCAAGCCATTGTTACCTAAAAATTAAACACCAAATAATTAACAACAATTTCAAAAAAATCACTAAAATTTTAAGAAAAGTGATATATAAAAAAGTTGATGCCATTGCGCATGCGCGGCACTCACTTCTTAAGATATCGCCTATTTTCGTATTGCAGTTATTATTGTTGTTGTTTATGCCGCCAGCTTCGCTGCCGGCCGACGAGAGACGACCGTTACCTGATGAGCTGTCGCTGTGCGCCGAGGGAGATGCGCACATCGGACTAGAACTCGCTACAACACACAAAACATTTTAAAAAAATTAACAAAATGACTTAAGTCACAAACGAAAACATAGAGAATAAAATTCTAAACATTTTATGTTAAAGAATTTTTTTGATATCTGTACAAACAAAAAAGTTATTCACGATTTAAGTCAAACTGACAGCTCACCCAAAGCTTGGTTCTCATTGGTCAGAACTTTAAACCTTGATAACTTTTTTGTTTACTAACGGATTTTTCTAAAACAAAATTTATTAGGATAATAATTACCAGCTCCACCCATTCCAAGCGCAAGCAGTCCACTGCCTGAAGCCGCCGACGCTAATCCTGCAGCGGCGAGTAGTTCCCGATCACGCCGCTCGGCGGCAGCGCGCGACAACACGTACTGGGCGGCGAATTGATGTTTGGGATCCATGCGCATGTGCTCCATATGCGACAGTAAACCTGCAAGGCCAAAATCCACAATGGGCAAAAACAAATTAATATTGTCCTTCATGATCCTGCATTCAACACATAAAAAGAATTGGTTGGTTAAACTCCTTGAGGTGCTTCGACTTTTTCCAAAAACCAAAAAATGCAAACAAAAACAAATTTTGAAAAATCAAATCAAAAGAAAACAACAGGAGAAAATTTTGGTGATTCTTTCCAGATAGATCTTGCGCCAATTACAGTTTTTGTTGTGTAGTGTCCACAGTAGATAAATATTTAGTGTTGTATTAGTGTAAACAAATAGAGAACAACATTCTCAACATTTTTTGTTTTTAAATTTTTTCAATAGCTCTAATAGTTTACGAGATATTTAAATTTAAAGTTTAAACCTTGAACCTTTAAACCTAATACGCTCAATGCACCGCTAGATGTCGCTACGTTGTATAAAACTTTAAACGTCCATAACTTCGTTGTTTATTGCCCGATTTTAATTTTGTTTTCACTGATTAATACCCCAAACCTTAACTTAACCTTTCCGTTGTTTGGTTTTAATGTTTTTTGTTAATTTCACCCTTAAATTTTGGTTTTTAATTTTTTTGTTTCTTGTTGTTTCTTGTTTGGTGTCTTGCTTACCTGCTTCGTGCGTGAACACCGCCTGGCAGACGGAGCATGGCCACATTCGTAAGGAACTTGATAACTGTGAGGTTTCGGGATGGCACGCGAGATGCTTCCTGAGAGATCCTTCGTTTACATAGTGCTTGCCGCACACAGGGCAAGGATGGTTAGCCGTCCTTCTCTTCGCTAAATAAGGATCGATGACGTCAACAAAAGAGAGAAAACGAGATCAAGCAAAGCACCCCAGGATCTTTTTTTGTTGTCTAACTTTGTGTTCTCATACTTTAATACGTCAAACTACCAAAAACTTTCAATTTTTTTTATCAAAAAATTATCACTTGTTTTATTATTTCGTCCGTAACTTTTGTAATTTTTATTGAAATTCAATTTCGTAAAAACCAACCGATAAAGCGTTAAATTACCCAACTTTTATTCTCTTTACATTTTTCTGATAGCTCTCATCGTTTAGAAGTTATACCAATTTAAAGTTTGACTTTGTAAATTTTGTAAATAAAACAAGTTTTTTTTGTTTGTTTTTTTTTATTAATTAATTATTAGTAGTTTTAATTAATTAGTTTAATTATTTAGCTAGCTGTCGATCTTTGAAGGATTGTCTCAGGATAGGTTTGGAATGAATAGGTAACCGCAAAAGCAAATAAACCATAATAATAATAATAATAATTTACAATAAACAAATTATTTAAATAATTAATAAATTAATGTTTTTTAAATTAAACCAAAGCAAAAGCAAGTTAACAAAGCAAATTATTACGTTAAAAACATTTTTTTTTTCATTTATCAACAAAACAATTGTTAATAACAATAATTTGTTATAAACAATAATATATACTTGTGGGAAATTAAATTCTCTACAACTTTTGTTTAAGCATTTTTTTCATATCTGTAATAGTTTCTGAGTTATTAACGTTTAAAGTTTGCACCCCCAGGTAGTAATGTAAAAGTACCGCTAGAGGTCATTAGAGTAAAATAAACTTCAAACGCTTGTAACTTCGTTGTTTATGAAGCGATTTTGATGATTTTTTTACTAAAATATTTATTGATAAATGATAAATTGTATTTAACGTCATTTGTTTGAAATTAATAAAAAGCAAAAGCACAAAGCTTGTTTTTTTCCTCCACCTTATACATTTTTTGTTTTGTAAAAAGAGTAGCATAGAGTTGATACTTACTGGCAACGCCGGAGGCGTTCGGATCCTTGTGCGTGTGCTTCATGTGCTCCATGAGCGCCTCGCCGCCGAGGAACATCTTGTGGCAGAGCGGGCAGGAGGTGGCGTTGGGGCCGCCGATGAGCGCCGCATGTTGCTGCAACCGACCAATACACTGCTGACAAAAGGGCGCGTTAAATTTTGTTTTATTTTTCAAACCATACCAAATTTATCATCATCATCATCATCAATAACATTATTAACAACAACATTACAAATAACACATAATTATTTTCTTTAGTTAAATCACTTTTTTTGTTAATTTGTTTATAACTTTTTTCTTAATAACAATAAACAAAAACCGTTAAATGTATTTTGTAGAGAATTAAATTCTCTAAATTTTATGTTAATAAATTTTTTTAATAACTTCAACCGTTTAGGAGTTATCCACGTTTAAAGTTAAGATTACAAATTTTAAGTTCTGTGACCATAGATGTCACTAAGTGTTCGCAAACTTTAAACTTAAATAACTTTTTTGTTTCTGAACCGATTTTAACGATCTTTTTGGATTTATGTTTGTAATTAAATAAAATTTTAATTGTTATAAACAAATTAAGTGATTTGTACATTTTAACACCCTAAACTTTGGTTGGTTTGATTTTTTTTTTTAAATTTAATTTCTATTTTTGTATACAATAACAATCAATATTGTTTAGAATTAATAATTGTGGTAAAGTCATTAGTGGAAAAAAAATTTAATTAGCGTTGTAACTTCCTTGTTGTGTAATTGTCCAAAGCGAGTTTCTAATTAATTGCACCGAACGCATTTGTGTCTCACATATTCACATACTTCTCATGTCTTATTCCTCATT
>JARJDS010027762.1:0-12494 GCA_030264155.1 Atheta pasadenae | reverse complement strand
TTCTTCTTCTTGTACTTGGTACTTCCTATTCTTTGCTGTACATTCACTTTTAACTTGTATTTTATTGTTTCCCATTGAATCCTTTGAACTGTATACTATTTCATATACACATTGCGCGCGTACTTAACATTTATTTCTGAATTTTATTCCAGAATTTTTTATTTCTAAAAATTCCACCGCCGCTGGGTATAGAACCCGTGTCGCCTGGGTGACAAGCGACCTCCTTATACATTAAGCCATTCAGCTTCGTACTGTTCGAATTAAAATTAAGTAACTTAAGTTGCACACTATAAAAATGTACAAAAATGTAATAAGATTAAGAAAAGTAAACTACACTACAATAAAAACTGTATATTCTGTATAATTACCTGAAATTTACCTGAAATTCCTGTGGACACAAATATAAAGAGGGTTGAAAAAGACGCACACATTGAAGTATAACAGCAGTTTATCAAGTAAACACAAAAATTGACATTTTCATAATTAATATTTATATAAAACATAAAAAGTCTGATATCTAACAAAATATTCCATAAAAAAGAACTTCCCTTTGCGTAATCATCTCCGCCATCGTGTCTCACAACGCAACAAAAAAGTAAAATACATTACAACGTGTGTGTATGTGTGTGAGAGTGTGAGAGTGACGGCATATGTGTGTGTTTCGCTCGACGGTTGAATATGTTTACAAATAAAAACCAGTTAACTAACAAACATATAAAAGTATACAAAAAAACCATATAAAAACAATAATATATAGTTACAAACATTTTCTAAAAATACATACAATTGAAATATAAAATAGTAGATGACCTATAAAATAAGCCACAATCAGGATTGATGATATATATCTCTGGAACTATACACTTCCAATAAGCAATCATCTTGAATTTTGATTCGTGGTCAAATACACAAGGAGGGGCGCGGCCATACATGGCAATAACAACAAAATACACTAAAATACCTGTCAAAAGTCAACAACGTTTGCCAGTCCGAAAAATATCATACACAGAGGATCACACGAATAAATTGCTTTAATCAATTGTTTTAAGTTCTTTGTCTTCTTTGTCTTGTCTCGCTACCACGATTGAATTGATATAGTTTCAGAAATATACCGATTAGTTCGTAGATTATCTAAAAAATATGTATAAAATTTGAGTAAAGATCATTATATACGTGGTAGATTTATTTTTCAGGTCATCCGTAAATCTACGTTTGGTGCTAGTGAAAATACCCCAAAAAATCATTGCGGGCACTTCCTATCGAATTGTTTATCAATTATTAATTTTTTTGTGATTTTTCATTTTAGCGTACTTGTTACTTTTTAAATGTCATTCATTCAATTATAATTTAGATACAATAGTATAGTGCCAGTCAGCGCGGAGGGTTCAACAACAAATAATGTATGAAACAATTGACTATCATCTACATTGTTCGGGGGGATGGACTGACCAAGCACCCGCCCCCCGATATTGCACTAATGGTAACTACATACAGTCAAACTGGCTCCGCCGCCATCACACCCCTCATCACACAGTACACGCCATCTAGCGCGTAGCGGTGTTGGCGTGCGCCAAATTCGACCACATCCACATACAAATTGTTTGTTGTACAAAAACGAAAACAAAAAACAACAACAACATACAAAAACCTAGACAAGCTCGTGTATGTAGATTTGCTTCGAATTGTCGAAAAAGTATTAGTTTTAGTTTATAAAAAGTAAAAAATGTACAATAACGTGAAACTCTCCTCATCAGATTCGCATTTCGCTGCACCCGCCATTTTCCTCCACTAATATAAGTTCAGAACGTCAAAACGTCAAAACAAAAACATGCGCGCGCGCCATCTGACTGTGCACACTTCTAAATATACTTTTAAAAAACGGATAAAAAGTTTTGTCCATAATATTTTTAGTTTAAAAATGACAAATCTACAGAATATGATACAGAGGCCGCTAGGGGGCGTTAACTCCCCGCGCCATGACATTCTCTAATATACTCCGGACCCATTTCCGCCTCCCAGTTTGTATTTATTTAAAACCCAAAAACCAGCTGTTGTTTATTTCCATCAAAGTGTTTTGAACACTCAAAGAGTCAAAAATCAAAGACTCACAGGTTTATAACCTTAAACTAAACTCCATTAACAACAACAGTTGGTTTTGTAAGCTTTAAATCTTTAAAACATTTGGACAATTGCAACCCTTGACTCGCAAATATTCGCATTAATACTAAAGCGTTCGTAATGTAATGAATTAATCAATTTAGGTGCGTCAAAAGAGCTAGGAGGCAAATCATAGGTCCGCATACAATCACGTCTACCTAATATATTCATATTTCAGTTTAACTACCGGTACGCGCACCCCGCACGGGCGCGAGCAAATTACAAATTACATACAGTAGAAAAAGGAGTGTAAAATTTTACAAACCATAGCAATTAATTATTTACTTTGTACCATTTTTGCTAAATAGATGGTTCATCATTACTCCCTTCATCATACATAACCTCAACTTCAAATATCAACATCAATCATATTTTGATTCCATTGGTAATTATTTTTCTTTTAAGTTTTCTTTTTCATTTTGAGACCTTTGCACAAAAAGATCACGATAGATCACACGCTTTACTTGTTTGCTTGTTTATTTGTGTTTTGGTTTACTTTACTTTCACTATTCCGTTTTTTTGTTTTTGTTTGTTTGTTTAGTTATCGATTCGTTTGTTTATTCCTGGTCCGCGTCGATATCCAGGTTATAATCAGAATTATAATACAATTAAGATAAAAATTCTATACGAACCGCGCGTCGATTAAATGTCGCCGCCATCCTTGAAATCAACGCGCGAATGGTTATTGCACATATCGAAAAATTTGCCTAATCAACAGTTTAGTATAAAAATTCAAATTTAAAAAATACAAAGTCTTAGAATAGCCGATACTATATATCATTTGTATGTATATATATAATTATGTATACAATATACATTTTATCCGTGCGCATGCGCATACAATGCCGCAACCTGTTTCGAATTTGTCGCAATTTTAAGTTGTTAATACGCTACATAGTTTGCGTTTTATCTTTTGTTTTCTTTTCATTATCATGTTTATGTGTTTGCGTGCAGCATTTGCTTTGCTTTTCGTCTAAGTTACATTTAATTAAATGACGACTATATTATCACACATGAAAATAAAGTCAGAGAATGAGAAATACGTGCGGTACACTTAAGCGTTGTTTTGAAGGAAAGTTTTTTAAGGTTATAGGTTTTTCAGGAAGGAAGGGGTAGATAGAAGTGCTTTAAGGTTAGGTGTATAAGAGGATACGGGGTAAGCGGTTACTTAGGGCTGGCCGGGCCGGTCAGGTACTCGGAAATATTATATGTGTATAGTTCGAGGGGGGTGGGCAAACACACACCGCATCCCCCGCGCATAGCTCGCTAGCTCGCAGATTAGACTAGTATATACAATACCCTGAATAGCTTCCGGTCTGCTCGCAACAATCCTTCAAATCCATAATCGCCATAATCTCGGGCCGCAACCACCTTGATCCAACACCCCGCTTTCTAACTCTTCTTTCTTTCCTCTTGACTAGGTTACTCTATCAGTGGCTAAATTAAGACTAGAACAATCCTTGCACTTTGGAAAATCAACACGGTTTACCCAAGTCTTTTGCATTTCTTGCGGGGTTGGAGCGGTTTGTTTTCTTTTCAAGTGGGTTTTGAGTTATTTATTTTGGGCTTGCTGCGGGCAGATAGGAGACAGTTCACTCGTCCAAAACTCGTGGTGTGTATGGCCGGTGCGCGTTCTGTACTCGCTTCCTATCCTCTTCGTCATCTCTTCGTCCTCATCCTCATCTCTCTTTTCTTTATTATTTTACACTATGACTACCCTTCTTCTATTGTATTTTGAAGGTAGTCAACGTAGTAGACGTGGTATGTCTTTGTAGGTGCAGCGTAGATCCCTTATTTGCCAGAGTGGTTCTTGTTACTCCTCATATCGCTCCGTAGTATGTTTGTATAATTGCTACTAGGTAATATAATAATTATGCCTATGTGCAGGGGCTGTGACAGCGGCCGGTGGTAATAAGCTAAAAAGGATGGCGGCCGCCGCGCTAAGCACCCCTGCGTTAACACCAACGAAACGGTACCGCTCTTGGTCGATCTGCTCCTTCCTTCACCAACGGCTTGTGGAACTCTCGGCCCGGACGTGAATGGATTGTTGCCCAGCAATGCTCGCAATAATACTAGAAAAATGCAAACAACTATTACTAACTACTCCAGAAAATCCAGAGCCTCTCAAAACTCTAAAAAGGAATTGAATCAAAAACTTACTTGGAGACATGTGACATTAGCACAAAAGAACGGAGCAAATTTCCCACTACAACGCTGACCCTGACATTCATCACACATCTGATCATCCAAAACGTAGGGTTTAACCTCAACCCGCTTATCAATATCGCCATGCTGCAATTGGACGAAGCGCGCACTAATGGCGGCTATATAACTCTGCTGGTTACTGAACGCTACGCGTCCTGCACCTTTCGGGTACTTCAACTCCGGATCGGTGTCAATTCCAGCATAGCAGACACCACCATACAGTCGATCCATGATCATAGCAAGCTCAACTAATAAAAAAACACAAAAATTAATACAATTAATACAAAGTTAATCCCAATAAAACCTTGACATGTTAGGCTATAAATATTCGAAGAACGTACCAGCTTTTAAAGGACGGGGTACACCCCCAACAAACACCGTCTTCCTGGGATCCAACGGCATGGAAGCATCCAAAACGAAATCAGCGTCCGATAATCTCCACGGCCTAATCTGAACTGGTTTGTCTTTGATCGTAGGCGATGACACGCACAGGTACAGCTTATCTTCATCGGTTATGCAGGCATCGATTAAACTCTGCACTGAGGTTTCGTCCTAAGAACAGAAATGGTTAAACTCAATTTTATTGCTTCAGAAGCAAAAAAATTAAAATATTAAGATAAAAGACAATTACTTGGAACAAAAGGAAGGCATATCCCTTTGGTGGGAAGTAACTCTTCGATTCGGCTTTATGTGGCCAATCAACGACCAAAGGACCAAAACGTCTGAAGCTAGCTGTGATCTCATCCTCGTCAATATCTGGAGGTAATCCGCCCACAAAGACTTTGCGCGAAAAGCGCTCGCCGCCTTCAGAACCTTGCGAATGCGGCGACGATCTGGATGGTGAGCTTAGTGGTTGAGCACCACCTAAAGACCCATCCAAATGACTGGGTTCTTCAAGCAGAACCTGACTGGCTTGATCCTCCAATCCCGAGAAATATGGACCTCCTTTTCCTTTAAAACATCAACATAAAAATGTAATATTAATATTTCTAAATAATTCAATTAAATTTAATAAAATTGTTTTCTGAATTTATTTTTAGATTTCCCTATAGAGATTTTATACCCCCACTATATTTCCTCGACCCTATGCGTCGAAACTCGTACACGTGCTCGCACACAGAGTTCATTGCTCTTTGCTACACGTGCCCCGAAAATTGGGGTAGATTTTTAGTACGCATGCGCGCGCCACCGCGGCAGCAGTGTCAAAATGTATCACGGGTCGTCGGCGGGGCCGGTATTGACGGGATTCTACCACCACCAACCACCTACACACAAATACTTTTTGCCGTCTATTCCATTCCCTTATTTCAACACAGAACCGGTAACCCTGTTCCCGAACTGAATAAGTTTAAGACCGAAGCGATGCGCTGGTAAAGAAATGCTATTTGCAGCACACACTGAACTCAGAAAACGTAGACGCGCACTTCAATTCAAGAATTCAAGTTAGGAGAATATGTTAGAGACTCTAGGGAAAAATAATAGGCTATCTAAAAACATCAAGAATCAAGGCTTTCTTGATACACATGAAACTTAAAACAACTGTACAAACACAAAACAATTTCGTTCAATTTTTTTTGTTTAATTGCCAAAAAAACTTACCGTGCGTCAATTGAGAGATGCTCTGGTACGCGTTTGTGTTGCAGTTGATAAAACCTGAAACAATTGGAAATCGGAAAAAATCAATAAAATGCACCAAGACGTAAACATAAATAAATAATTTTGTCTGGTTTTTGCATCATTCGTTACGCAATTTATCCGAAACGAATCGAATATCAAATCAAATCGAAACCAACAACTTTCTTTCGTTAAACAACAGTTAAACAACAAATTTTTGCTATTTTGCAATAGACCAACAAACACACACACACTGGTAAATAGTTAATTCAATAGACTAGTTGGAAATTAATAAAAACTCAGAGCATTGACTTACAAAACACGTTTCAGCCAACCAAACATCATTTATTAACAAAAAATGTCAAAAACCATATGCTCTGATTTCGTGATTTGGTTTTCATTCAACTAAAAGATAAACTTAAGTTTAAAGTTATTTTCACCCCCTGCTGATGGCATTTGTACCCTATTTACATACATTCAACCTCACACATGTGTCATTAACAACACATGACGCTGACAGAGTCAAAACCAAAGTAAAATATTCGTGAAGAACAAAACATCTGCTAACAGACATCATCATCAACTAACACAAGGTATGGGGTATTTTGTCTTGTAAACCCTTAGAAAAATACCTCCTAGTCTTTTTAAAATCTGTAACACTTTATTTTCAATATCAAATATTGCAAGTATTATAAAACAGAATTTGTTTCGACCAAAACAAGTTTTGTTATATTCCAAAACAACTTTTTGTAAGAGAAGCTTTGTTTTAACTTTGTCTTTATTTCAGTTAGCAAGGAAAAGCGAGGATATGGCATTTCGTGCATCGTGCAAGAATTGTGTGCGTGTGTGAAGAGAGATCCCATATCGATCCTGGTCGGCTCGACGTTGTGCCAACGCTTCCCGGTTGGTGTGCTGCCCTGCTGCTGCTGGTGGCAGAAATTGTCGCGCGCATGCCGCCTCCCTCGAGCGTCACACGCACACCAATTCCACAGTTTTACCACAAAACAGCAGGATTTCACCAGAGGCATCCAGAATAAAGACTTTAACTCTCTGACATTACACCACACAAATCAGCACACCAAATATAACCTCATAACCTCCAAAAAGTTAAAAACTCACAAACCTAACCATCAAAATATATAACATATCCGAAGTATTAAATGTTATTTTTTGTATGTTACTATTACTTAAGTCACCTTACTATAGACAAGTTATAGTTACATCATAAATGTGTATCACATAAAACTAGTTTCGTTTTCGGTAGTGCGATTGCGCGACCAACTAACCAACCAACCTGACCAAGCGCGATATATAAAAAAATAAACTAGAACAAACTGACAACCAAATATTAACGAGTATTTATATCGCATACGCATAATACGAACTACAAACATTCGAAAACATGAATAGAAATTATTTGACCAACATATGATCGACTAACTGTTCTATAACATCAACACATTGATAGATTGCTAAATTTGACATTTGACAACCGAATATAGTTCGACTAAATTTACAGCTTACCACAAAACAGAGCACAACAGAATAACAAACCAAAAACAAACACTACAAGAAATTTAACAAAACGTAATGAAACATCAAAAAACAAGGATGTTTCTCTACAACCACTAAGGTAGTTTGATATAGAAAGTTAAATAACAAACTGAAACAAAAAAGGCTGTTTTGTTTCTTTGTTTTGGAAAAAATAACCAAGATAACAAAAAACAGCTGACTCTCAATAAACTTCATTTATTCACAAAAAAATTGACGTACTCGAGACTTTACTTTTATTTATTTCGTGGTTAGATAAAGTCTTGTAAGTTATTCTACCGGAACAAGGCCGTTGCCCTTGCTTTGCCTAGGTTTGCTTTGGTTCACTTTGGTTAGTTTGCCTTGCTTCAAAGCATTAGCATCCACTACCCAACAAACCCAACCAATGAGTACATCGAGTTCTACCGTGCGTATAGTAATATATGAACGTGTATTCGGGATACTCGCGGATAGTAGAGAAACACCGGAAGCAGACACTTAACAATAATTCGACCCGCAACTCTCCTGTCTGCCGCCGCTACTGAAAACAAAACGATCGATGCGCAAGCGCACGACAAGTTCAATTCATTCATTCATGCCTTTTCCCCGATCCCATTTACCGAAACAACGCACATCACAATAACAATATGGCCGACTACACATGATTATCGAGGACATCCTCAAATAACAACTAAACAACTACCTAAACTCTTATTAGATATAGGTGGCTTTGGCACAAACAAACATTTGACGTTTGAAACGTTTGAAATCCGAAAAACTGGTAAAAGGTCAATAAAAACCAAGATAAGTTATCTTTGTATATTATTGACAAACATATTTTGTGGGAATCTCTTCCCAAGCTTTTGAGAAGAGAGAATAACAAGAAAACACAAATTTTGTTTTTTTTGTTTTTGTTTGTTTTCTTGATAACACACCACAAAACCAACAACAAAACAAATTTTGTTTTATTCTGTTGTTTTTTATTTTTTTAACAGTAGCACGTGATTACGCTCAGTAAGTAAGTAATATAAGTATGATCATGACAAACACGCGCTCGTTGTACTAAGCAACAAACTAACTAGCGTTTGCTACTTAACGTCTGTTTGCGTCTGCGTGTATGATTTTATGCGATTATGCGCGATCGTCGATTGTATGAAAAAAAAAAATAAACCGTGTATGTAAAGTGAATACGACGTCACGTGTTTTTGACATACACACGCCGTGTGTGTGTATTTTTGTTTACGCTGCTGGTTTGTGGCTTCTGCAAATTTAATAATAATTTAATCAGCAAACTACCAACAAAACCTTCACTCACACATATCCACCGCCTTCAATTACAAATCAATGTTTGTGCACTTGAAGCACCTTCTAAACGTTTATTTAGCAACACGCTAAAAACGCACACTCAATATGAATGCCACAATGCCACGTGACTTTCGTAATTGTACACAATAATCATATGATTCAAACATTAAAACAAATTGTTGCTAGTGTTGTAACTTTATTTCTACATGACTCAATAACATTAAAAAACAGTAGAAAATTTAATAATGATTAAAACACCATACCTTTATTTAAAGAATTGAACCCACCCCCCCAAGTGGGTGGAGGTTGCGTGGCTGTGGCTGCATCAGCCGGAGACGTGCCGTACGCTCGAAACATCTTTGTATCCTTTATTTAAACGTATATCCTGATACGAGCGCAGGACTCGGTTTTGGTTTGTAGCGCACTGTCTCACTCTATCTATATATCACCGGTGTGTTTGTTCACTTCAAAGTCCTATAAGTTTACTATGTGTAAGCTCGCTGCTCTGCGTTTTACTGCTGTGACTGCTGCGATCGAGCAGGAGCAACGCAGTGTGTGTGCGACGCGCGGGCCCGACAAGGACTAATCAGAGTTTGCGCTGCTGCTCGTCCGCCTGCTCCGACGACGACGACGCGATATGCCCCGGCGGCGCCGTGCGTCGTCGTCGTCGTCGTGGAAACCGGGCCGTGAATGTGACACACACGCGATGTGACGTGACGTAACGAATAATTGACACCGCACACACCAACACATGACTTGCCAACTCAACGACAGTGGGCAGTATACAACCACGCGCACATCATCTAAACTAAACTAAGTCGAAATCTAAGTCTAACACAACTTCATCTTTGGGAGTTTGTTCTTTAATTTAATTTTAACAAATTTCATTTTGAATCATTCCTATAAATCTAAAACTGACGACTTGTCAATCCACAAGCCATAACTTAGGTTATGATATCAAAAAAGATCAAAACACAACTCTAACCTAAAACTCAACATATTATGTAGTTTGGCAGCTGACAAATTTGGTAATGGTAATTCCAACAGACATTAGGTCAATGTCAACGTCAAAATAGTTATTTTATATGTTTTACTATCTACCTATGTCTTTTTGGAGCATCCCAAACCCAAAATTGATCAAAACTTAATAATATTATAGGTTATAATGTCAAAAATGATCTTTAAGACCTTTAATATACGTTTCTCACCTCAATGTTACCTATTCAGTCATTTGACAGCTTGTAACAAACTTCAAAATACTTAAAAACCCTTCAAACCTAATTAACGCAGTTAAAATACCAATCCTAACCTTAATTCTTATCTACTTCTCCTTTAACAGTAGATGAAACAATTGAAAACTATATGAATGGGAATTCCCAGCTGATATTACGATCAATATAAATGATAATAATGCCGCCTGTAGTGTGAGGGTACATTTTATACGAGTCCCTGATCTCCCCTTCATTCAAAACTAGGTTACACCCCTTTTTTGAGGAAACCAAAACAGATACAGATTCGTAATCAGGTGCTGCGTCAAAATTCCATTGGTTATGTAGGGCAATGAGGGGTAACATTTGACGAGGGTCCATATCCACTGAATCCAAGTCCACCCTCATGTTAGGTCACATAACCAAACCATACCAAACTCATTAAAACTGAATATGCTGCTGAGTAGCGAGGTAAATGAACATGTAAAGAGTAATAATAAAAATCTCCAACCCGTAAAGGGCTTTTCGTTTTCAATTTTTACGATCCATTGAATTACACAGATGATTACACATTGTATGATAAGGTTAAGTTAACATTAAGGTTACAATGGCATTTTAGGTTATTTTAAGTCCATTTACGCCAATTTTAAAATGTTGTTAGGTTAAAGTTACTTTACGTTCGAAATAATATAACCTAGACATAACCAATAACCTATTTTGACAGTTATTAGTCACACCTGTCAAAACAAGTAGGGGTTTAAACATAACCTACAAGAAACCACGTGGTATTTATACTTTTTAGGTTATACTTCGATAAAACGAACAGAAATAAGTGTTGTTTGTTGGTTTTTGTGTTTATGGTTGTTACCCAAGTTAGGAAATAATTATGTAAAAGTTTAGTGTGTTTAATGCGCTTAGAATTAAATATAATGTTGAAGCAGTGAAGCAGTGAAGGATTAAACATTATAGCAATAAATGTTGTAATATCTAAACCGACATTAATGCTTCCACGAGGTATCTTCAACGAGCAACATCGGTTACAAATCATGTTTATTTAATTGCAGTTTACAACATTAAACATAATTAAACAAATTGAATAAATAATAATTATTACCAATTAGTAATTGGTAATTACACAATTAGTAGCGCCATCTGTTAAAGTAAAATTAAAGTTAAAAATTTTAAGTTTTTCGACTTTTTAACTTGTTAATCAGAAGATTTGTTGTGAATTAACATGATTAACACCTATTTGTTAGTTAGTTACAACAGAATTGGAAATTTACATAAATTAATAAACAAATAACCAATAACAAACAAAATGTCCACGCAGTTATTACACAACGCACGAATTAAATCGTAAACGTTTCTTTTATATTCTTTTCAACACTAGACAAAACTTTCATTTGTTTCGTTTATTTTGTTTGTTTCATTTGTTTCTCGAAAAGATATAAAACATGTTTGAGGTTTGTTTAATGTAGGCAACTTAATAATCACACAACAACTTTACTGTTTTTACGCTTTGTTTGTTTGCTTGTTTGATTGTTTGTTTGTTAGTCATTTGTTATTGATGTATTGATTGTATTGATATTTGTGTTAATAGGAATAACTGCCAACAAAAAAACCATGTGAGTAAAGATGTAAGTAAATAATTAAATTGAATGGAATCGTAAATGATTTCAGATGTGTGACAGGGCGTAACACACACGGAATGATATTGTTGATGTGGTTGAGCATGTGTAGTGGCGGTAATGTGATCCATCAACACGGGAGGCGTATCGGAGGCAGACAGAAAATATTTAGAGAAATACACAAGCGACAAGCTTGTCATAGTAGTCGACAGACTGATTCTTGATATGCTCGACATAATTCGAGAATTAGGAATTTGAAATTTGATACTTTTTGATACCAAAATATGAAATAGATGAATGTGAGAATATGAGGAAAAGAGTTTATGAGTAAACGAGTAAGAGGAGTAAGAAAATAGTTGCTACTTTGGTACTTTTGTTTCGATTTATGTTACAAAACAGAACAGAAATGAGAGAAATGTGAAATGAGATGCATGGTACGTATTTTTGTTGCTGTATATCGGTACTTACTTACTTGGTACGTAATAATTGGTTAAATCAATATGCAGGAACTGGATTAACACTTGGTTAATGTTACTAACTGTGATTTACAACATTCCAGAGCAGACATGGACCACCAAACATTTTATTTTTTTTATAGTTTGTAAATTTATTTTGTTTTTCTTTTGAATATTTTGTAACCTCCTGCATATTTTATCTATAAATGGGTTGTTTATTTTTTATGGTTTATTTCTTAGTAATTATATTCGTTTTAGCCAAAATTAATAATATTTTGTAGCCCAGTCAATCTAGACATTGAATTAACAAAAATTCCCAGAAAGCCAAATTTTTGGGGAGACCTTTTGTTTATCATTATTAATGAAACCTCAAAAGTCCCCATCGATCCGAT
>JARJDS010027758.1:0-42313 GCA_030264155.1 Atheta pasadenae | reverse complement strand
GAGAGGAGGAGAGGAGGAGAGGAGGAGAGGAGGAGAGGAGGAGAGGAGGAGAGGAGGAGAGGAGGAGAGGAGGAGAAAAAATTGCGAAAAAAAAATGTCATACGCAAAATTAATCTTGTTTTCCGATCCGCAATAAAGATTATTTATGATGTGTTGTGTTATAACGTTGTGAGTTATGACTTGTGACATTTTTTAACTTTGCAAGAAGAGACGGAAACGACCAAGATGTGTAGAAAGTTTCTGGCAAGGTCTGGATCAATCAAAAAGTTTGACTCGGCGTTAGCGTTTCTTAACCGAGCAGAACTTTTAATGCGTGGCGCTAATTTCGCGCCTCATTAACCGCGGGATGCGATAAATTAGAAAGTTTAAATTCCAACGCTCATTTAAACGCATTGCGCGCATTAATTCAAAGTGTTTTTTCATTTGCATTCGCAATAGATTAATGGTTACAACCTATTAAACGCCGTTTTAAATAAATTGGCGATTGTTGACTGTTATACAATTTTGCTTTTAGATTTAGTTAAGGGTTATTAAAGTACTTAAAGATAAAGTTTCAAACATTATTGCTCAATTCGTTTAAACTGTATGTAAAAAAATGTACCGCCCAACGTGGGGCTCGAACCCACGACCCTGAGATTAAGAGTCTCATGCTCTACCGACTGAGCTAGCCAGGCGCTGAGAGTCACGCAATTTTTATAGTTAATCTTTTACCATTTTCTTTTAAATTAATTTTATTTAATCTGGTTTATTTGTATTCTTTTAATTGTTAACTTTATAAATTACGCAGAAAGCAATAACAAACAAAATCGATATTTTTTACATTTCTTTCATTTTATTAATTCCCTCTTATGTTTTTTTTTCGGTTTTCAGCTTTTTCACATTTATTATTTCTACTTTTATGTGTTTTTACGCAGAATTTGTAATTATAAATTATAAATTCCATTTTCCGTTGTTGTTCTTTTTAGATGTTTCGGTTTCCGCAGGTAAAAGCATAAAAAATTGAAATATTCCAAATAAAAATGAAAACTTACAGCCAATTATGGCGTTTCCTTGAGTGCTGGTTGGCGCACTTCATCCCCCGGTGCTGCTTGCTGGCATCAAGTCTGTCTTTTTTCGTCTGCACAACTCCAGCTAATCTAATTAATGTAGCTCGGGACTTTTTCACCGTCAGTTTCGTTTAATTAATTTAGACGATGTTGGGTTATGGCTTATGGCTGTTATGGGTTATGTTTTTATTTTTATTGAACACAACCGGCTGAAAACATTAACAACATTATACTCAAATATATTACAAGTTATTTTTCCCCAAAAAAATTATTAATAACATCCACAAAAATAAAGTATATGTATACAACCATAATTAACTCGTTAGTAAATATATATTATATTTATATTTTAAAATAAAATTTAAAATAATTCCCAACACGTTCACTAATTAATTATTTCCAAAATCACAAATATTTTAACAATCTTTATAAACAATATAAATGTGAAACCAAATCATGATCCGTCTCACTAAAGGTTTTTTTTTTAGAATTGTCCTTGTAAAAATTAATTTAGTTTTTACTTGTAAAGATATCATATTTTATAATAAATTTAATATTTTTATTATTTATATAACACGAAAGATATAAATGATACAATTAAGATTCGAATCGAGTCCAATACATTTTATTAATGTGTACTTTGGCTAGGTTCAGAGGATATAGCTTTTATTTCATGCCGTCTTTCGTGTGGCGCAACGCGCCGCCCCCGGGTTTAGATTGGTTTGTGCGATAAACGTGACTTAAATCTATTAGTGAAGTAATAAATTGCGTATCTAGTGTATATAAACTATATATAGAATTGGAATTTTTTTTTTTCTATCGGCATAACTTACAAAAATAATTCGAAACTACAGCGCCCTCTATAAATACATGGTTTGCATTTTTTCTTTTAACTTTTTCGTTGGATTTTTTTTTTCACTTCCTTGTCACATGCAATTTTAATCTCACCCTCTCTTTTTTTCCCTTCTCCTTTCTTTCTGCTCTCCTCTTCTTCCTGCCTCACATCTTCACTTCCTTCTTCTCTCTTTCCTTTTCCCATCTTTCTTTCCCGTCTACATATTCTTCTGCAGCCGTTGTTTTTTTCTTCTTTCTCCAGCTCCCACTTCCTATCTTTTTACTCCTCCTCTTTTCTTCGTTGTACCCATCTCTTTTTACTCTTATTTATCCATTCTACCGATTTCTCTTTTTGTCTTTCCTCCTCTCTTCTCTTCTCTCCCCTTCACTCTTTACATCAATTTTTTTCTTTATTTTTCATTCTTCTCTTCTTTCCAAAATTTTCACTTCTTTGTCTTTCTTTTTATTTCCTCTGCACTACTCTCTTTCCTCCTTTTTCTCTTTTTTCTATCTTACAATCTATTCTCGTCTCCTTCTATGCTTTTTCTCTTTTACTTTTCCTTTCTCTTTGCTCTTCATTTTCTTTCCTGGCGTGATTTCTTTTATCACTCTCCTTTTTTCCTTGTTTCCACTTACTTTTAGTCCAGCGCTGTTCTTTGTTTCCTCCCAGTCCTTACAACCATTCTTTCTTTGTTTGCCTTTTCTATACATATTCTTATATTTTTGCCGTCTTGCATCCTTTCCATCTTAGATTTCTCACTTACATCGTCTTATACCATGTCTTGTTTTGTTCTCCCGCCCTCTCTTCTCACGACTTCTCTTCTTCTTGTCTTTTATCATTAGTAAGACTTACTTTTCCCCTCCTTTTTCAGAATCAGTATCCCCACACATTATTTCATCATTCCTATATCATCTTTGCTCTTTGCTTCGCTTCCCTTGTCCACTAATCTTAATTTCGTCCAAAAAATGATAAGAAGTGATTCGCTCTAAACTAAAATATTTAGTTCTTTAAAATTTTAATTATTATTTTCACTTTAATGACCACCCCCACCAAATCATTGACATTGTAACCCGCGTTGACATAGCAAGTTAACCCAAAATGACATCAATGTAATTTCATATATAATTATGTTCGCTATCATATTTTCGGCTTAAATATGTAAATTAATACGCGCCACGCATGCATGCATCGCGTTTAATTTATCTCGCATATTTAACCGAATAACACTGACCGAGCAGGGGTATTTATAGCGTGAATAGCTCGAGTATGTAACTTTATCGCTCGTAAACTACGCGGTTTTGAGGTTCACTGGACGAATTCGTCGTATTTGCATTAATTAAACGCAAAACTTGCAAAACAAACAATTATGCATGTTTGCTGCGCAATTCTGCAGCAATTATTATTATTATTATTTATATTATTACCACTGCACAATTTTGTTCCGCAGTAACAACACAAACCAACAAATCGAAAATGTTTCATATTAAAATAATAATAACAATAATAATGGAAATATTATCAAATATTTATTTTAATATATTATCTATTATTAAAATCGTACATTATCAAATACAAATTAAATTAAATTAAAACAATACATTTATATTTTATTTTCTATTTTCTTATATAACAATAAATTTTAAGTTTTTTTTTAAGAAATTATAAAACACCCTGTATACGTAAATTTTTAACGTTTGTTTGTACACAAGAAGGTAAACAACTGTCGGGCGTTGGGTGAGAAAGCTTTTCTGTGTTTTTGTTTCGACGTGTGTTTGGTTCTACTTAAACTGGATTTATTCCGCTTTCATCTGACTTCCATTTTACTTTTTACTTCCTTTTGCTCTTTGAACAACTATTGGACTAAAGAAACAGTAAAGTAAAGTGATGCGAAAACAGAAAAACAACAAACAAAAAACAACAACAGAAGTTACGTTGATTTCACAATTGATTTATATTTCACTGCACTTACATAAATCGTTTAAACTTTCAATTCTTTTAATTAAATTAATTAAATGCAAATAACTAACAACAATCAACTCTTAATTTCAATTAAAAAAATAAAATTTATGGGCTCGTCCGGGATTTGAACCCGGGACCTCCCGCACCCTAAGCGGAAATCATACCCCTAGACCAACGAGCCAGTTGTAAAACTGCTATTTATTATCGGTTCTAACATTACGAAAATAAAAAAAAAATGATTTAATTAATAAATTACCAACTTGAATTTATGTTTTGGGTGGAAATACACTCAACTAACCTGAAATTAAGGTTAAGATTGAACTACTCAATCATGACCGACATGACTCACGCTTCAAATCAAGCAAAGAGAAATTATGGTGGTGCTACATCATGGAAAACGGCGTGAAAAATTACACATTAACACGCAATACACAATGTTGTTGTTTGAAGCACTTTCCGTCAAGTTAAACTTGGAAAGATGCAAATCAACGCATTCTCACACAAATCACATGCTTTCAACCCTTTCAACATTAAATTACGTCGAATTAGCTTTAACAAATCGTTTGTTTAGTATTTACATATATAATTCATTAAATTATTATTATAATTATAATTATTATTATATTATATACAAATACTTGCTTGCTGCAACACCCTGTAGATAATATACTACATAATTGTAATTCTAAATTGAATTAAATTAAATTGCGTGTCGTCTTTGGGTTTTATATCGTTTTAATTGCTTAGCATTTGCGTCCTTGGCAAATTCCGTAGTTGTTTCTTCGTTGCCGCCGCGACTTTCGCGCATTAATCTTCGCCCCGCACGTTCGCCAGCCCTTACGCGCGAAGGCGACCGAAGCTAATTGAACCGATGTAATTGAAGAATAAATCTTGTTTTGTTGTCTTTTCCTCCACGTCCCACTCAATTCTTACTTCTTTTGTTTGGTTTTTGTGTGCGGGATAAAGTCATTAAAAGACAACGACACAAGACAAACCAAAGAATAATAAAAAAAGCATGAAACATAAAATGAAAGAAAGGAAAGTTGAAAGAATTAGTTACAACTTACAAGTCGGCGGGAAAAAAGCGATAAGACTCGGTGTTTGTGTTGTTAAACGAAAGAAAACAGAAGAGAAACATGTTTCGAATATGGCGGAGAGAGTTTAAGGCGATATTTTAAAAGTTTTCTTTCGAACAATGTCTATGAGTATGAGGCCATGGTGGCGTTAAAGTTTTGACGCGCGAACAGAACGTAAAAGTTTATTTGGGATAGGGGTAGATGAAGCAAGATTTATTGCGGATTTAACATGCCACGCGTTGCAATAAGCTTGGTTTTACAGTTTTACATCTTTTTAGTTTAGTATATTTCATGGCGATGGTCGTAACAATTTGTGTATGAGGTAGACGGTTTTTTAAAAAATGATGAATAGTTTTTTCTGTTTGACAACAATAGCTTTTGTTTTACAGTTTGGTTTTATTTTGTTGTATTGTTTTATAAAAAACATATTTTGTTTTAATTTAATTTGACTGAAAATGGGAATTAAATATTTTGATTAGTTAATTAATTATTACACAAAACGTAATGAATGGCTTTTGTTTTAAACTAATAATCAAGAAGTGTTTACTAATTTTTAATGTTGATTATTTGTTATAAATTTTATTAATAAATTTATGTGTTAAAATATATTAAATAGATCATTTATTTGGCTTTTATTTAGTAAAACCTGAATTTAAATATTTTAAATAGTTATTTAGTTATTAACAAATACAAAGGTTTTTTCGTATTTGCAAAGCTAAAAGTTATAGGATTTTAGAAAAAAATTTCTAACTTTGATGTTTTCTTAAAAGTATAATTTTGATGATTTCATTTTAAATTATCAATAATATGATAAAGAATTTATTTAACTTTAAGTTGGTGAAATCATTATTTTAATATTTTCTTTAATTAATTAATTATCAAATAAAACGTAATTAATAGTATTTGCTTTAAATTAATAACCAAGAATTCTCTACTAATTTTTAAAGTCGATTTGTTCTTATAAAATTTATTAATAAATTTATGTTTTAAAATATATTGGATAGAAAATTTATTTATCTTTTATTTAGTAAAAACAGCATTTAAATATTTTAAATAGTCATTTAGTTATTAATAAAAACGTAAGTTTTTGCGTGTTTGCAAAACCAAGAACTATGGAATATTTAAAAAAATGTTCGAACTTATAGTTTTCTTAAAGGTATAACTTTGACTATTGTGTTTTAAATTAACAATAATTAGGTAATAAATTTATTTCGCTTTAATTTAAGGAAAACATTATTTCATTATTTGGTTCAGTTAATTAATTATTTCACAAAATATACTGGATATCACTTTATTATTATCTAAGGATCCAAAATTGTTTACTAACATTTAAAGTCAATTATTCCTTAAACATTTTATTAATAAATTTTTGTGTTAAAATGTATTAGGTAGACAATTTATTGGGCTTTTGTTTAGTATAAACCGCATTTAAATATTTCAAATAGTTATTTAGTTATTAATAAAAAAGTAATTTTCAAAACCAGGAATAATGGAATTTTAGAAAATATTTCCCAGCTTTGAAGTTATCTTAAAGGCATTAATTTACTAATTTAATTTTAAATTAACAATAATAAAATAAAAAAATTTATTTGGCTTTAATTTGGTATTTGGGTATTATTTTAATATTTTATTTAATTAAGTAGTTATTGTAAAATATACAATGGCTTGCGCTTGTTTCAGAATAGTGATCAAAAGTTTTTATGAATGTTTTTTTTTTTTTTTGAAGTTAATTATTTATTATAAAATTTAATTATAAATTTGTTTGCTAAAATTTATTAGATAGATAATATTCTAGGTTTTCATATAGTAAAAGCTCTATAAAAATATATTAATTAATTATTTAGTTATTAATAAAAACGTAAGTTTTTACGGTTTTTGCATAAACAAGAATTATGAAATTTTAGAAAAATGTCCTAACTTTAAAGTTATTTTAAAGGTATTAAATTGTAGAATTTAATTTTTAAATAACTTGATAGATAATTTATTTGGTTTTACTTTGATAAAACTTGTATCAAAATATTGTGTTTAGTTAATTTGTTATTATTAAAATTGTAATGTTTTGCGTTGTGTCAATGAAATAATCAAACTTTTTTATTTAGAATGTTAATTAATTTTCAAAGTCAATTATTTAGTATTAATTGAATTATAATTTTCTAAGCTAAACATTATTAGATAGATCATTTATTTGGCTTTAATTCAGTAAAACTTGCATTACACAATTTTAATTTGTTGTTTAGATATTAAAAGTGTAATTCTTACTGTTATGCAATATTGAAACTTATGGAATATTTTCCATAACTAAGTTTGAAGTTATTTTGAAGCTTTAAATTATTTAATTATATTTTAAATTAAAAAGTATTTGGTAGAATAATTATCTGGTTTTAATTTAGTTAAAACATAATTTAAAAATATTGTTTAGTTAATTAGTTATTATAAAAAACATAAATTATTTTGTTTATCTAATTCTGTTGATAATAAAATTTTATAAATATTTACTAACTTTAAAATTATGTAGAAATTACAATTTTAATGATATATTTTTGAACTAACAACTATAAGATAGATAATTTATTAGGTTTTAATTAATTTAAACGTTAATCAAATATTTTGCTTATATAAGTATTTATTGCAAAAAATGTAAATTATTGCGTTTATTACGTAAATTTGTGAATATTTTACTAACTTCCAAGTCGTTTAATTGTTATAAATATAATAATATAATTTCAACTTAATTTTTTTTAAATAAACAATATACCTGGCTTCATTTTCGTCCAAAAACATATTGAATTATTTTGATTTTAAACCAAATTATCAACAAAAACATGAAACATTTTAATAGGTTTAATTAAAAAATATAAATTTTAGAATATTCTAATAATGTCATAGTTAATCACACAAAAACTTAATTAACATTGGTATATGGTATATCATTTGTCATATTGTCAAAAATAAGTAATGATGATAAGAACATAAGAAAGATTGATAGACAAAAGAAATCTATAAAGACTTTGATTAACAAGATGTGAATTTGCTAAATTCGCACCTTCTTCTAGTTGTTGATGGTCGACCAAGTGTTCAACATTCGACGCAGCGTTGTAAGAAAAGATAGACTCGCTGGACCGGAAAAAGGCGTGAACCGAATGAACTGAATTCGAGAAATCAATTAATCACTTCGAAAAATTACACCCACAAAAGATTTCTCATCAATTGATTCTCGAAAAACATCTTGTTACGTTCACTTCGAACAAAATCTTTACAAATTGATCTAATACTTAACTATAATTATCGCATAACATAGAGTTATTAAATATTTTTACTTAAAATAATTAATTTTAAACTATTAATTTTTTATATTGTCAGATATACATACTGTTAAATTTTGATTGCGTTACATCGGCTCGTTGGTCTAGGGGTATGATTTCCGCTTAGGGTGCGGGAGGTCCCGGGTTCAAATCCCGGACGAGCCCACTAAATTTTTAATAATTTTTTTTCCAAAACAAATATTTCTACTATAACTTATATTGTTTACATTATTTAATAATTACTAATTATTACAATAATAAATAATTTTAAATTTGAAAAAAATATTTATATTGTTAATGTAGGTAATTTTTTGAAAGTTCAGCGGCTCGTTGGTCTAGGGGTATGATTCTCGCTTCGGGTGCGAGAGGTCCCGGGTTCAAATCCCGGACGAGCCCAAATTTCTTTTTTTATTAAAAACTTAAGATAAAAATAAATAAATCAATTTTTTTAAAACCACTTAACTCTAAAATGACTTAAATGATTAATCTCCTTAATTATAACTATTTTACATAAAAATATATGAATTGTAATAAAATCAATGTTTTCCTTGCTTGTTTTAGAACCACTGTATTTGCATAAATCCAAGAATATGAATTTTGTGCTCTTGAGAAAGCCAGAAATCCAGAAACCCTGAGATCCCGGATTTACAGTATACGCCGAGCTTATAAGCTCGTTTGCGTATTCATAATAAACCTGTAGAAAATTATGGCTTCGTTTTATTGCGTTCCTACCTTGAACATTACCTAACCGATAAAGTTTAACGACAAAATGACATCTGACAGACTAACAATTTAGAATGGCTTTCAAACTGTTTGAGTTCTTATCAACCCGTAACAAATCGTAATAAATTTATTAGCTATATTCTAACCGGGCTCGTATAAAATACATAAAACGTACATACAAGGACAGGTACACAATAATTAAATTCTCTCATTATAATTTTAATTATAATTACGTGAATTGGATATGTAATAAGCGATTTGTTGCTGTAAATGTAAATTAATTTATTAAAAATATGACTAGAACAATTTCTATAAAAGAAGCGATAACTTAGTTATTTTAGGTTATATTCTCATCAAATTTTGTTTGGAGGTAAATGATAACATAATTAAAAATATAGATTTGTAGAAAGTTTAAATTGTTTGTTAAATTTTAAGTAAAAATAAAACAAAAATTTAAAAAAATTTAGAATGTGTTTTGATGGAATTATTAGTCCACAACTCCGCCATTTTGATGGATATTTTAATAAAAAATTTATTGGTTATAAACAATTTACTAATAAAACAAATTGCATTAATGCACAATTAAAATTTATTTTAGAATGGTAAATATTTAACGTTAAATCTCAACAATATAATTAAATGTAGCTCAACTTATTTTGTTGTCAATATTTGTCAATAACTCCGCCATTTTGTTAGATTTTCTAACAAAATTTACATTAGATGTAGATAAAAGTTATATTTAAATATTGAATCATTACATAGCTAATAATTGTTCTAAATATTTAACTATTCAATGTTAAAACTCAACAAATTATTTATTGGAAAGTTGTTAAAATGTTTTGATCACATTTTTAGTCCATAACTCCGCCATTTTGTGAAATTTATTGTCCAAATTTTTATTACCTATAGAACATAACCTAATAAAGTATTTTATTTTAATAAATATATAAAATTGATCCTTAAAATTAAATTATTAAATAATAACTTTCAACAAAAACATTAAAAAATAGTAAGAAAATGTAATAATGTCGTTATTACTCTATAAATCCGCCATTTTGTAAGATATATTTACCAAATAATTTTAAATAATTAAAAAAGAGGTAATTATTTAAATTGCCTTAGTGCATAATTAAAATTTATTCTAGAATATTAAATATTTAACGTTAAACTTCCACAATATAATTAAATGTAGCTCAACTTATTTTGACGTCATTATTTGTCAATAACTCCGCCATTTTGTTAGATTTTCTAACAGAATTTTTAATAAATATAGACAGAAAGCTATATTAAAATATTGAATCATTAGATAGCTAATAATTGTTCCAAATATTTAACTATTCAATGTTAAAACATCAAGAAATTACAGAAAAGTAGTTAAAATGTTTTGATCACATTTTTAGTCCATAACTCCGCCATTTTGTGAAATTTATTCCCCAAATTTCTATTAACTATAGAAAATAACATAATAAAATATTTTCTTTTAATAAATATTTGAAATTAATCCTTAAAAATAAATTATTAAATAATAACTTTCAACAAAAAAATTAAAACATAGTATGAAAGTGTAATAATGTCATTATTACTCTATAAATCCGCCATTTTGTAAGATATATTTACCAAATTATTTATTAGTGATTAAAAATTAGCTAATTATTTAAATTGCATTAGTGCAAATTTACAATTCAGTTCGGAAAATTAAATATTTAACGTTAAACTTTAAGAAAACATTAAAAAGTAACTAATAATGTTTATGCAACATTATTACTTTATAAATCCGCCATTTTGTGGCGTAATAAATTGTTAAAATTTTTATTGGCTCAAGAAACTAATTTAGTAAAACAAATTCTTTAAATGTATAATTAAAATTGATTATTAACATTTGAATATTTGATAATAAATAAATGATTATCATTGAATGCGCTTTGACGTCTTTTTTACTCAATAACTCCGCCATTTTGTTAAATATAATGCCCTATTTATTATTGGTAATAGAAAATAATCTAATAACACAAATTATATTAACACATAATCAAAAATATTTAAAAAATAATAATTATGCAACGTTAAGCACCATCAAAATATTTCATAAAAGCTAAAAACCATTTTACCACATTATTAGTCAATAACACCCCCATTTTGTATGATATCTTAAGAATTTATTTTTATTAAAAATAAGTATTACCTAGTAAATCAAACAACTTTAATCAACAATCAAAATTTATTATAAATATTGAAATGTTTAATGCTAATAGATACATAACTATCAATGATCGTTGAAAATGGTTTGACGTAATTATTAGTCCATAACTCCTCTATTTTGTTGAATAATTTAATAAATTTTTTATTGGTAAACAAATATTACCCTGTAAAATAAAATTGTATTAATGCACAATTAAAATTAATTCTGGAATATTAAATATTTAAGGTTAAATCTCAACAACAAAATCTAATCTAGGTCAACGTATTTTAACATCATTATTTGTCAATAACTCCGCCATTTTGTTAGATTTTCTAACAGAATTTAAATCACATATATATAAAAAGCTATTTTAAAAAATTAAATTATTCTATAACTAATTATCGTTCCATGAATTTAAATATTTAATGTTAAACCTCAACAAATTATTGAAAAGTAGTCAAAATGTTTTGATCACATGTTATGTCCATAACTCCGCCATTTAATGAAATTAATTGCCTAAATTTTTATTAGTTATAGAAAATAACCTCATAAATCATTTTGTCTTAATGTATATTTAATATTGATCCCTAAAAATAAAATATTAAGTAATAAATTTTAACAAAAAAATTGAAAACTAATGGAAAGTGTTATAAAGCTCATAGACATCTTGATTGCTCTATAACTCCACCATTTTGTAATATATATTGCTCACTTTATTATTGGTAATAGAAAATAACCCAATAAAACAAATTTCATTATTACATATAATTAAAACTAATTAAGAAAATTAAAATATGTAAGGTTAAACATCATCAAAATATTCCATAAAATTTAAAATATTTGTAACCACATTATTAGTCTATAACTCCGCCAATTTGTATGATATCATTACAATTTTTTTAATTAAAAATCAAAATTATATACTTTATCAAATAAAATAAATCAATAAACAAAATTTATTATATAAAATTAAATATTTAATATAAATAAGTACAAAACATTCAATGTTCATTTAAAATGTTTTGATGTAATTATTGATGCATAACTCCACCATTTTGTATATTAATTAAACAAAATTTTCATAACAAACGAAAAATAAGGTATTTAATTAAATTTTATAAATTTACTATTAAAATTTAAGTTATAAGTTAAAATATTATATATTAAACTTCAACATAATTTTAAATTCTAGTTCAAAAAGTTTTGAATCAAATATTATTCAATAATTCCGCCATTTTGTATGATATCAATAAAAAAAAATTATTATAAATAGATAATAAACTATTTAATCAAACAACATAATCCAAATTTATAATTTATTTCAATTATTTAAATATTTAATGCTAAAACTCAACAAAACATGCAATAGTTGTTGAAATCATTATTAACCCATAACTCCCTCATTTTATAAAATAATTTAATAAAATTTTTAGGATATATAGCCAAGGATGTAATTTTTTAAATTTACCTATAAAAATGTACCAGTATATAGTAAAAGTTTATTTAAACGCAAAACACTTGAAAAAAATCATAAATATCAACAATGCCATTAAACATCGTAAAACATACCTATATAAACCAAACTAAATGATAATTACAGAATCATTAAAATAAATATACTTCACGTACACGTGTATCATTTAATTCCCAATGTATTTGTACTTAATTCGTATACTTTGGTGATGATCGAATTCGTTTGTGTGTGCATCGGCGCGCAAATCGTCGAAAACTCGAAAGGGGCAATTATTTGGTCAGTTCGCTCGTTTGCGGTTCGTGGGGTGCAAACCCGCAATCGCCACTCGTTTGAACTGACCGCGACCGCGAGACTACACACGTAATGCCCTCATATGTACATGTTTGTGAATTGAATTCAATGGAAAAGGTAAATTTAATTCGTGGCTCAGCTAGAATCAGGACCAAGCACGAACCACGACCCGGATCTAACGCTCTAATTCGATTTCGTTTTGTTTGTTCAGTCACACGTGGTGAATATTAACGGCATTAACAGCACACAGTGTACACATCATGTCAGCCCTTAGGGTTTTTAAGGATTTTTACGGAATCTGATTGCACATAATCTCTGGACAAAGAAATTCGTAGTGATACGATGATTAATTATGATCATATTTTGATTAATTAATTAATTTTAGGATTGGACACATGTTTGAGGTTAGTTAGATTATCTTGGGATTAATATTTAACAAAATAACGGGACTTAAGAGTATTAATGTCGTATAAACTTTTTTTTACATTTTTTTTAGAACTTTTACATTAAATATTTTATGTTTTTAAATAAATTTAAAACTTGCAATTTTGTTAATTGTTTAATTAGTTTATTCTCAAATTCTAATAAAATTTTGGTGAAGATAGTCCATAAAATAGCGGAGTTATAGACAAATAATGAAATAAAAACATTTTTTAGTACTCTAAAATATTTTGTTGGATTTTATTAATAAATAACAATTATTTTGAAAAATATTTTTAAAATTGTTATTGTCTACTTTGTTTGAATAGCTTATTATCTTGTACAAATTAAAATTTGTTTGAAGTATCTTAAAAAATGGCGGAGTTATGGACTAATAATGACATCAAAACACTTTCAATTACTTTTAATAATTTTCTTTACCTTTAACATTCAATATTTTATAATTCAAAACAAAACTAATACTTTCAATAACAAAATATGTTTATACAGCTTATTTTTTATATCTAATAAAAATTTGGTCTAGATACATTACAAAATGGCTGAGTTAGCCCCCTTAGAAACTAACCACATAACTTTCAAACTAAACAAAATCAAAATTTAAAAAAATGTCAGTAACATTTTAAAAATTTAAATAAATTTATTTTTTCCTATTCCCCTATGTCCACTCCCTTAAATTATCATAAACGATATTTGATACCCCTTTTGACGCATTGACGACTTGACGACCTGACCTAAAACTAAATCGAAATCCTCAAACCTTGCATAATATTTCAATAACTCCCAAAATTTAAATTACAAATCTAAAAAAAGTTATTCAGTTATAAAACTTTTCGCGCCCCAGTTTCCGCATCAGTTTGACATCAGTTACAAACCGATTCCTGCTGCATCCATTCAGCGTTTATTAATCCTGACATCCCCGACATTTTCAACATAATAATGTCTTGCATCATGTCTAACGTCTGTTATCCGATGTCAGAAGTCGCTTTACTTCTCGTTAAGACCTACACACCCACACAACCCTTGAAATGATTTCACCCATTTCACCCTCATCTTATCCATGCTTTTGTTCTCGATGATTTAGTTGTACGCGCGCGGCACTTCGCGGCGCTGATGTCATTCATATGGAAATTTATTTGTAAGCTTGTTGCAAACATTTCGTCGTGCGCCATTCAACTGGGAGTTAAAGTAAAGCAAGGGATGTGAAGCCGTTACTATAACGATATAATGCATAATTTAACACAAGGGTGCAAATACGCGCACTCAACATGTAATATTTACTTGTATCGTTATGTCATACAAAAAATCGTAAAATAAAACCAAGCACAAAACCGTAAAGTGGCGCCATCTATATATATACTACTTAGTTATACATATCACCACCAGATGGCGCTACATGGTCTTAAATTAATTATGTTAATATTTTGTTATTTATTTGTGTTGTGTTTTGTTTTTCTTTTTGGAAGAAAATTGTGTGACTTGCACCACATGTTCGGATAATAATTACACCCCATTATTATGCCATTACAACCCAATTCGTGTTTGCGCACCGAAAACAAATTCGAATGCTTAATGTAATTCGAGCTGCGTCGAGTTTGGAATTGATTATGACCATGGCTAATGACATAATAACCTAATAATACTTAGTGTGAACGCAAACAAAAGAAATAAATATACGACAGGGAAAATATTGGAATGTAGGACAAAAAGGAAGGCATGAAAGTAACATTTAACGTTTAGTAATGTGTAGTAATAATTATTGCGATGCGTCAATTTTATTGCGTGCGTTTATCTTCGCTGGTGCGTACTTTTTTTTGTTGGAGCACATTTGGTCAAAGCACTTAAGGGTTGCAGCACTAAGCACTAGACACATAAATTTGCAGAGGGGTGGAGCTTCCATTTTAGGCTTTCATCACTACACGGACCCGTTTCAACCCTAACCTATGTTTAATGCTTTCGACATGAACGCCACTTGTTTGTAGATTGTAGATTTTAGATTGTAACTTGTAAGTTTCACGGAATAAAGAATTTGCTATAAATGGTAAAAACTATTTTGTGTTTATTGTATTAACTAAAGGTGTTTTTTTCTATAAATTAATATTTTTATAATGTTTATAGTGAAATTATTTGATGTTGAACTACCTTAAAATATTTAGAACGTGTTTTGATGGTTTTATTAGTCCATAACTCGGCTATTTTGAAAGATAACTTAACCAAATTTTTATATGACATATATAATAAACTAATTAAACAAATTTCATAAATAAAAAAAATTTATTTGTTCTGTAAATTTAATTATTTAACGTTAAACTTTAACAAAATATTTATAAGTTGAAAAAGTGAGATCTGAGATGTCATAATTAATACTCTATATCTTTGCTATTTTACAAGGTATGATTATCAAATAAGCAGCAGACAAAGAAAACTGATTAATTAAACAGATTTTATAAATAAAAAAGTCGGAATTATTCTCTAAATATAAATAATTAACGTTAAACTTCAACTAAATATTTAAAAGTATCTAAATGTGGTTTAACATGGTATTTAGTTCATAACTTTGTCATTTTGATAGATTTCTGGATAACATTTTTACTAGGCATAGAAAATGAACTAAACAAACAAATTGTTGTAATAAAAAATTAATAACTATTTTGTAAATTTAAACAATTAACAGTAAACTTAAGCAAAATATAAAAAAGTATCTAGAAGTGTATTGACGTCATTATTAGTCTGTAGCACCGCCATATTCTTAGATATCATTATTAAATTTTTAATACACATTAAAAATATACTAGTAAAACAAATTGTAGTAATAAGTAATTAAAATTTTGTGTGCAAATTCAAATATTTAACGGTAATCTTCAACAAATTCTTGAAAAATAGATAAAAGTGTTTTGACATTGTATTTTGTTCATAACTTCACTATTTAGATAGATATCAAGATAAAATTTTTAATACACATAGAAAACAAACTAAACAAACAAATTTTTGTAATAAAATATTAATAACTACCCTCTAAATTTAAATAAGTAACGGTAAACTTCAGTAAAATATAAGGTCATGTTTATAAAAGTGCATTGACGTCATTATTAGTCTATAGCACCGCTATTTTTATAGATATCATGATTCAATTTTTATAGAACTTAAAAAATATACCACTTAAATAAATGATCTTAATAACAAATTAATATTTATTGTGCAGATTTAAATATTTAACGGTAAACGTCAGCAAAATCTTAAACTTAAAAAATAGCTAAATGTGTTTTGATATAAATATTAGTGCGTAACGCCGCCATTTTGATAGATATCATGCTCAAATTTTTATTGAACATAAAAAATAAGCTATATATATGTTATATAAAATGCATTTGTAAAATATATTATTTATTATTATTTATTTTACAAATTTAAATAAATTTTAACAAAATCTTCCAAGTGTGTTAAAAATGTTTTACCAAGTATATTAATTTATAACTCCGCCATTTCGTGAGATATCTTGATAAAATTTTTGATACATTTAGAAAATAAGCCAATATAGCAAATTGTATTAATAAATAATAAATATTTAATTTGTAACTTTAAATATTTAACGTTAAACGTAAACATAATATTCAAAACTAACTAAAAGTGTTTTGACATAGTATTTAAGTCATAACTCCTCCATTTTGTTAAATTTTATAATCAAATTTTTATTATACATTTAAAATAAGTTAATTAAGTAATTGGCATTAAGAAACAATAAATATTTATTCTGTAAGTTTAAATATTTAACGTTAAACTCCAACATAGAAATTATGTAATTTAAAAAAAATTGACATTCTGTAGGATATCTTAATTAAATATTTATTATTAACACAACTAAGAATATAAACATTAAAACAAAAAATTCATCTATTTTCCTAAAAAAGAAGAAACTCTTTGTTTTAAAAACTGAGCGCAAATGTGACCGAGACTGATGAATATCGCTTGGAGGTTTTTCCTAAAAAAGCTTCATTTGTCAAGAATCAAGAAATACTTCTTCTCACTTCTCACTGACGCGTCCGTAAATTAAATGTCCTCCAGCTTTTAATAATGAAGACGAATTGGATAGGCGCGCACAAAATGGCGTCACTGAGACGTTGCAATTTGACATCGCATGACTTATCGCCGAAATTATTCATATCCTTCTTGATAAAAACGCACAAAAACTATAATCGAATAAAAAGGACGATAAAGAACAAAAACAAAGTTATATCATCACAAAAATAATCAAAAAAAGATTAATGTTCACGAATATTTGAAGTCTTTAATAAAATAAGACAACAACAAAAACGCTGAATGAGTTGTTCTATTAGAAAAAATGTCTTACTTACCTTGGTCTTGGTTTTACTTTCTTCCCCTTTTGGTCGGGGTTACTTTCTGGCGTCCTGCCAAAACTTCCGCGGTAAATGAGCCTTGAAAGAAACCAGTTACGTGCAGTTAGCACGGCCGTAAAACATAAAAAGCGTTTTAAACTTTGCGAGTTATTACTATTACACTTCTTGCACACGACCATACAGAAATTTCTAAACGGAATTAACGTTTATTGCGTTGATGTTTAGTTTGTTGCTTGAATACAAAGTAAGACGAACTAGAATGTTATGTTTTGTTAGGTTATTGCCGATTTAAATCTTATCTGGTTCCACTTTTAGAAAGTCTTTTAAGGAAAATGCGCCAGGAATACATTTTGTGTCGGTTTATGGGAAGTGTTAAGAAGTTGTTGAACTTTAAAGTTAAATATTTAAATTTACAGAATTATTATTTAATTTCTTATACTGCGATATGTTTAATAATCTTAATTTCTATTACTAATAAAAATTTAATGAAGATATCTCACAAAATGGCGGAGTTATAATCCAATAACGCCTTAAATACACATGTAAGCAATTTTGAATGTTTAGTTGAGAGATAATATTGAATATTTAATATTTAAAGCTAATTATTTATTTTACATTAATAATATTTTGTTTTCTAAGCTAATTTTCTGTAAGAAATAAAACTTTGATCATGATATCTAACATAATTTTAGAGTTATTGACTAATAATTGTGCAAAAAACATTTTTAACTAGTTTTTAAAAATTTGGTTAAAATTTAGCGTTCAATATTTTAATTTACCATATAAATAATAAAATTTTATTGATGGAAATTGTTTACCTAGCTTATTAACTATATCTAAAAAAAATATGGTAAAGAAATGTTGCAAAATTGCAAAGTTATAGACTAATAATGACTACATATCATTTCCATGAATGTTTGATTTTTTTGTAGATGTTTAATAATAAATTTTTAAATTCCCAATATATATTTTATTTATCCTATAATGAAATTTGTTTTATTGGTAATTTTTTTATAATTACTTAAAATTTTACCAAAATATCTAACAAAATGGTGTAGTTATGGACTAATAATTATGACAAAACAGTTTTAACTACTTTTGAATAAATTGTTGACATTTAACGTTCAATATTTACAATTTTGAGAATGATTATTAAGTTTTTATTGATGCAAAACGTTTTCCTAGCTTCTTATCTATTTTGAATAAAATTTTCGTCAAGATATTTACAAATATTGCAAAGTTATAGACTAATAATCTCCACATAACATTTCCAAAAAAGTTTGATTTTTTTGTAGATGTTTAACATTAAATTTTTAAATTCCCAATATACATTTTAATTATGCTATAATGAAATTTGTTTAATTGTTTCTTTTTCTATCATTACTTAAAATTCTGTCTAGATATCTAACAAAATGGTGTAGTTATGGACTAATAATTATGACAAAACAGTTTTAACTACTTTTGAATATATTGTTGACATTTAACGTTCAATATTTATAACTTTGAAAATGATTATTAAGTTTTTATTGACGCAATACGTTTTCCTAGCTTCTTATCTATTTATAATAAAAATTTGGTCAAGATATTTACAAAAATCGCGAAGTTATAGAGTAAAAATGTTTACAAAACCCATCCAAAAATATTTAAACATTTTGGGAATTAATATTAAATATTTAAAAATTTAAAATAATTTTTTTATTTTTAGGATTTGTTTAATACCTATATTAATTCCTATATTCCTATATTAAATTTAAATTTTGTTCAGATATAATAACCTCAAAACACTTAAAACTACTTTTAAATATTATGATGAAGTTTGACGTTAAATATTTAAACTTACAGAATAAATATAAAAATTGTTTTGGTATCAATGGTATAACTGACTAATTGTTGATTTTTAATAAAAATATGATTAAATTATCTTACTAAATGGTTGAGTTATGACCACAAACGTGGACTTAATAACCTCAAATCAATTCCAAATATTTTATTTTAATTTTGATAATATTTATTGTTAAAAATTAAACTACAAGAATATATTTTAATATTGCGTTTAAGCAACATTTTTTAATTAACTTGTTTTCAATAAATATTATAAATTTGGTTAATATATCATAAAAATAGCGGAGTTATGGACTAATAAATAAAATCATAGCAATGCACTTCCAATCACTTATAGATTTTAGTTAATAGTAAACATTGTATTTAAAAAAATGTAGAAAAAGTTTTAATTATGTACAAAGGCCACTTATTTTATTAACTTCTATGTAGTCACAATGAACTTTTGGTTAAAATATCTTACAAAATGGTGTACTTATGAAATTATACACTTATACACGCATAATATGCTTATTTTAGTTTTCAAATTTATGATTTAGATAATTTCTAAATAGAATCAAAACTTTTTAATAAAATTATAAGGTGAACTAGCTTATTAGCTATGTATGTTTGAAATTTCACGATGCTAGCTTTAAAAATAGTGAAGCTATAACTAAAAAACTAAAAATTTGATAAATATGTTTAATTAATTTTACATGAAAGCAAGCTCATTTAACGTCAAATATTTTAATTTCAGGATCCAATTAAATGTTTTTAGTAATAAGAAAGTTAAAACCAGCTTATTAGCTATTATTTTTTGCAGAATTGATAAAATTTGCTTTAAAAATGGTGGAAATATATTCAAAACACGATTGAAAAAATACGCGTAATTAGTTTTAATTTGTTTTATCATTATTTTAACTTCAAATAAATCAGTTTTTCTGATTAAATCTAAACTTTTTAGTACAAGAAGAGCGTACATAAGTTTATTGGTTGTGTATATAACAAATTTGGTAAGGTTACATTGTAAAATGGCGACATTATAGCCAAAATCCCCTTGAAAACACACAAAAAATTTCATCGAAATCCGTAAAGTCGTTTAGAAGGACTTTGCGGACTAAAACACGATATTTCAATAAATAATTTAGTTATATTAGTATATCTTCTAATAGTAATTAAATTTTTTTTCCAGATTTATTAGAAAATGGCAAAGTTATGACCCAAAAATGACATCAAAGCATTTCCAAATACTTTTGTATATTTGTTAATGTTTATCACTGATTATTTAAATTTTTAGGATAAATTTTAGTGTTGCAATCATTTTATTTGTTTAATTAGTAAGTTTTTTAACACTAATAAAAATTTTGTTAAGACATCTAACAAAATAGCGGTGTAATTCAATAAAATAAATTTTAAACTTCAAATTATTATCTCAATTTACTATACAAATCACAATAAAATATTGTCTAGAAAACATATACCTACATAAATTATTCAAATGATTAACTTGACTTTGATGATCAAAAACGCACACGTCAAAGTCTCCATACTTCTCCAGCCTTATCTCCACAATCGCCTTGAATTATTTACTCCGAAATGCGTCGAAAATACTCCTCATGCTCATACAGTTCCGCCTCAAAATTGAATTTGCGCCGCCAACGAAATGGAAAACGTGCTTTTGCACATGTACACGTTCTTCTCAGGATCGTGCTCAATTGTCGCCATCTTGGATTGATCCGTGCGCTATGTGAATTGCTGCCACATCCTTGTTCAACACAAACACACAACATAAATCAATGACATATAAATAAATAAACTCTGATTACATTTCTATAACTCTATTTTAAACGTCCATGACTTTATTCAGTTCCCAAATAAATAAAATACATTACGCATATTTGGTTGCCTAACTTACCTTAACACTACCTAACTTAACGTAACATAACCTAACAAATTTTATATCTTCAAACAGGCCAATAAAATAAATCACATAACGGTTCAATAAATATCGTGATATTAAAACGTAAAAAGTGTAATAAATAGTTTAGTTTTTCGATGTCGCTGTCGAGTGTGTGAAAAACAACAAAAACAACAACGGCCATATTGCAATATATATGACGTTATTATGTCACGTGCACTGAATCACACGCTGTGGACTTCACTCGAGAGTAATAACAGCGGTAAATAATAGATCAATACTTTACAAAGCAAGGACTATATGGTCTATAATCCTCGCCAGGGCGGTGTTTTTCACCCTTTGGCAGTTTACATGAATATACATATATTCTTTGTGTGGTTGGACAAAAATGATAATCAAACATATTGTTCCATCCTTGGATTTATCGTAATATCCGATTTTCAATTGTTTACAACCAACAAAAAAATGCAATCACAGCCAACTAACACTATTTGCATGCTAAACCCCAATGAGTGCGAGTGAGAACGCGTCCCAACATTTCTTTAACCTAGAAATGTTTGTGTTACTTTCTATTGTTTTTTGAAGACATTCGCAAGACGTAGTTGGAATAGATTAATTCACATCCTCGAATGCTAATCAGGGAGATTACCAGGATTCAAACTAATCGATTAAAATTAAATTATGCGTGACGAGCCGTCCGGAAGCGACGCAACGTTGCTAAAACTAAAACTACATTGGCATGGTGGTGGTGATGGTGTACACGTGGAAAGCGAGAAGAGAAGGGCCATTATGGAAATGGTAAGCCAACAGGCGTCGGCGTCGATTACCATATGAATGGAGCGTAGTCAAGCCGTTTGCGATTAACGACGCCTGAGCTGAGCCATGCAAACTTCTTTGTTGTGCCCTTCCGCGAGCCGAAAACACAACCGGAAGCCGGAGCATCTGAAAATCGGCCTAGTTTCCTAATCGATATTGAAATGTACACAATAAATGGGGATATTTATGGTGTTCAGTTTACAAGATTAACAAGTTGTTAAACAGTCGGGGAATTTGTGAGAGAAAAATGTTTAAATAACGAGCAAACTGAAAGGAATAACAATGCAATCTAATATATAAAATAACCAGTCTTTAATGTATTTTACAATTTTGAAGAAAAAAATTAAATAACTTAATAACTTTAGCAGATATTTAAGCTTTTATAAACAAAAACATGATCACAAAACTAAAAATAAAAGTACAAATATTTTTTATCAATAAATAACAACAATATAACGTTTTAATTAGTATTCAAAATATAACTATTGTTACTGTAATTTATTATTTTTTAAACAATTTGAAAATAACTCAAATACTTTTGATGATATTTAGCTTTAAGTAAAGAAAAAACAACATTTTGTAATACAACACAATTTAATGTTTACTAAAACTATGAAATATATTAGGAAACACTTAGTATAAATAAAAATCTAGAATAAACTTTTAAATTTTAATTAAAATCAAAGAAAAAAAATTTAAAATCTTGTGGGCTCGTCCGGGATTTGAACCCGGGACCTCCCGCACCCTAAGCGGAAATCATACCCCTAGACCAACGAGCCAGTTGCTACTGAGTAAGCTAATACATCAAATAAGTTAGAACTCACATGTGACTTAAGTAACTTTTTAAAATCTTTAAAACGCTGTAACTTCTAAATGCTTTAACCGATTTCTACAATTTTTTTTTTTACAATATTCACAATTTTATGTTTAACATAATAAAATAAATAAAAACTTACATTTTAAATATTTAAATATGTAAATCCTAACAAATTAAAATTAAAGTGACATGTGCAGTATAAAATATTATGAAATATGAAATAAATATTACGGCATCGTCGATATATTGGGTATTGACACCGCACAGAATGCAATAACGCCACAACGCAACACAATAAAACAATCGGAGCGTAGTCAGCGTAGAGATTAATGTGTGTACTCACACATTTCCGCGCAAACTTTCTTATTGTGTTTTCATCTTTCGCAATTCACGCACTGCAACCAATATCGGATATTAAAAACGTCACATACTCACATATTTTCACAGACCAATATGTTCGAGTGCCATGGAAGGCGCATATGAAGAAATGAAGAAGAGAAACCTAGTGATATATTATTTGTTTTCCACATGGCAATTTCTAGTTTCGATTATGATTCTATGATATATTCTTGTTTTACTTTGGGGTGGTTATATTATTATACGGGGAGTTTCCACTATTCAAAATTATTTTTAAAATTTCATGTTTGTAAATTTTTTTTTTAAAAACCTAAATATCTTCCAAAGTATTAAAGATATTCTAGATATTTTTAAATTGAAAAATACCTTGTAACATGATTGTTTTACTTTTTAAATTTATTTATATTCGAATTATTGTTGTTCATAATTATTGGATGAAATAAAGAAATTTAATTTTTTAGTCACAATGTCACAAATTTGTTTTTTCTTAATATTATTCTAAATATTTATTAAAGCATTTGAGATATTTCAAAAACGTTTTCAAAAATATAAACAACATTAACTACCGGTTAATTAATATTTCAGTATTTATAGTTATTACAATTAATTTATTATTTATATACTAAAATATAAACTAATATTTTTATTTAAAATAAAAATTTTAAATCATTGTCCACAAAAACTAAAATATCTTCAAAAGTATTTAGGGTATTTGAAATATTTTTTCAAAATTGTAAAGTACATTAATAACTTGTTATAATACAATTTAAATTTTATTATTATTGCAGTTTGTTATTGAATTATTGAGTAAAACATTAATCATTAAATATTTTTATCGAAAATATTAGATTGTTTTATAATAACCGTACCTATCTATAAAAGTATTTAATATTATTGAGATATTTTTTGAAAATAGTAAAGTTCATTAACAACTGATTATTATACACTTTAAATTTTGTTTTAATTGTTGTTTATTTAATAATTATGTTAAAAGAAACAATAAAAAGCAAAATATATATCAAACATTTGTGTTTTTCTTAATATAATCCTTAATATCATTGAAAATATTAATGATATTCTAGATATTCTTTAAAATTAATAAGGTTAAATGAATTAATTATTCTCTACACAATTTGAAATTTTTTTATAATTGTGGTTTGTTAATTAATTATTGAGTAAAATATTAAACATGACATTTTTATTCAAAATTTTGGTTTGCTTTATAATAAATAACCTTACGTATCTACAAAAGTATTTAATATTATTGAGATATTTTTTATAAATAGTAAAGTACATTAAAAACTGATTATTATACACTTTAGATTTTGTTTTAATTGTTGTTTATTTAATAATTATGTAAAAAGAAACATTATAAATTAAAATATATATCAAACATCTGTGTTTTTCTTAATATAATCCTTAATATCTTTGGAAATATCAATGATATTCTAGATATTTTTTAAAATTAATAAAGTTAAATGAATTCATTATTCTCTGCACAATTTGGATTTTTTTTTATAATTGGTGTTTGTTAATTAATTATTGAGTAAAATATTAAACATCAAACATTTTTCGTTTTCTTTATAAAAACCTTACATATCTACGAATGTATTTATTATATTTGAAATATTTTTCTAAAATAGTGTAGTACAGTAAAAAGTGGTTATTATATCATTTTAATTTTGTTTTAATAGTTATTTGTTTAATAATTATTGAGTGAAACAATAAAAATCAACTCCTTTTTTTAGTAACGTGTGATTTTCTTAATAAAAACCGATATATCGGCCAATGTATTAATGATATTTGAAAAAATGATTTAGTAATATTAAACAACAATAAATTGTTGTCATTTTCTTTAATAGTTTATAACGTTATGTCTAATTGTTTAATATTTATTGAGTAATAACCTAAAAGTACTTTTTTGTGTATTACAAATTTGTATTTTAAAATAAAATTTAGATATTTTATAAAATAATTATTAAATTTTATAAATTTTTACAAACTAGCAATTTACATTACTTAACATTTATTTAATATTTTAAGTTATATTTTTATGGCAATTTGTTTAATAATTATGAAGAAAACATTAAAAATTATAATTTAGATCAGAAATTTGTGGTTCTCTTAACAAAAACATAATTATCTACTAAAGTAATTAAAATACACTTAATATCTTTTTAAAATCATAAAATACATTAAAAGATGATAGTTTTACAATGTCGATTGTATTTGTAGTACAGTTTGCCTAATAATTATTAGATAAAACATTACTCATTACATGTTTAAAATCAAAAGTTTGTGTTTCTTATCGCAAAATCTTAAATATTATCCAAAGTATTTAGGTTATTTTGACAATCTTTTAAAAAAATGTAAACTAAATTAATTACCGGTTTTTTTACTACTTAAATAGTTTTGTTTCTGTATTTTATTTTGACTTAATGAGCAATTCCTTAAAGATAATAATTTATATTACAAACTTTAGAAACTACATTTCTTTAAATAAACTTAAGTATCTATTTTTGAAGTTTTATTATCACAACTAAACTAAAAATATACAAAACTTTCATAGCGCATTGAAAGTTTATTTTCTTTTTCGATTATAATCTCTTAATGAGACTAAGATAAGTCAGTAGGTCATTAATGTTTGTGATTCGTGAACAAAGGAAATAAATTACAATAGTTTTTACGCCATTTTCGCCAATTAACAAAACTTTAGTCCACGCATGGTTAAAATTTACTTGAGTAAGTTGATGGCGGTACAACAGCTCGGGAAAATTTTATTTCTTTACCAAAGAAGAGGAAAGAAGAGGATGTAATTTACATTTGGCAAATGAAATTGTTTCTACGCACGCGATGGCATCATTTTTCAAACGCAAAATGCTTGAAATATCGATTACATCTTACCAATCAGAATATTTGAACAAACAACTAAACGTTAGAAATTTTAGTCTTAAACAGATTTCTTTATATTTACCAGATTTGCCTTGTAATTTCGATTTATTATCGCAGCAATCATCAAAGCAGTCTATAGACATTTAAGTATTTATTGATTATAACTTACCACCAACTTATAACTTAAATCAAGGAATAATAAAACAAACAATTATTAATTTTGGACAAAATAATTTTATAATCATTAGTTGTAACATATATTTATGTTTTATTAAAGAAAAACGCAAATTTGTAAATAAATGAGTTGGTGATTTTTTTATTTATTCTATAATTATGAAACAAATTCGAATAATTTGATAATATAGAAAAAATAATTATTTCTAAGATTTTGCAAGACGCAGAAATGAATTTCAAATGGTTTATTAAATAATTATTGAACAAACTGCAACTACAAAACAGTTCAAAGAATGTAGTTCATTATTTGGTAAAAATTTATCAAATAATTCAAAAACAATAAAAATTATTAATGATTTTATTAATAAAAATAAAGTGACCAAATATGGAATAGTATCCTAATATCGAATACCAACATTTCTTCCTCTTTCTATCCCTAATTGCGCATACATAGAATGTTGTATTTTTTATTGTATTTCTTCATTTATAAATACTTATAAATCCAATCTTAAAATGTTTAATATTAACACCCAATAAATATTTAACATTTAAAAACTAAACTTCTGCATCTAAATGAGATAAAACATACTAAAAAACGTAAGTGATGACATAAGACATCAAGTGCGGTTAATGTACTCTTGCATTATTAATATCAAATAAACTGCAACGAAAACGAATTACAAAAAGAAGAACCAAGAACCAACACATGAACCAATTCGTTCCCTATCGTAACATCGAACGACAGCGCCCTAACCTCAATCCCTAGCGAACAGGAGGAGACATCAGGCATGAAACACGAGGTTAACCGTTAAAATTGCATTCTTGCTTTATAGAGGTGGCGGTGTATCTTTGCAGGGTGCAAGGATATTAAAAGGTTATTACTTTCAGCGAACATCCACAACGACTCTAAAACGAAAGCACCGACATTTATTTCTCATTCCAGCCATCCTCCAAGTCTAAGTACCTGATTTTATAGCTCAATTTCAGTATCAGTTTTCGAATATATTAAACTAAAAATTTAAAATATAAACAATTAAAATATTAAACTTTTGTTTTTTGTGTTCTGTGATTGTTTTTTCTTTATTCGCAAAAAAAGGTTTGGTGTTCCTATGGATATCTCAAAAATGATTTGAATTATTTTATAAATTTTTACAAAATAATAAACTACTGTACTTTTTGGTTGTTGTAGATTTTAATTTATGTTGTTATTATACTTTGCTTAATAATTATTAAATAAAACAACAAAAAATTACAATTTCGGATATTACATATTTGTGTTTTTTGTTACATGAAGCTAAATATCTTTAAAAGTATTTGATATATTTTGAAAATATTTATAAAATAGGTAACTATATTCATAATTTGTATTTTACTTTGTGAATTGTAGCGGTAATCCTAATTGTTTAATAGTTATTAGGTAAAAAAGTAAAAATTACATATTTTAGAAACTTTAGTGTTTATCGTAACAATTATTTATATATCTTCTAAAATATTTTAGATATTTTAAATGTTTTTTAGTAAAATAAAGTACTTTAATTACCGGTTATTTGACAATTTGAATTATGTTGTTATGATAATTTGTTCAAGATTTATTTAAAACAAAAAAACATGAAAATTTATTATTTTTATTACCAATATATGTTTTTCATAACAAATATATAAATATCTATTGAAATAATCAATTTATATTAAAAACCTTTTTAAGATAATAAATTAAATCAATAATTACATATTATAATTTTAAAATAGCAGTGTTAGTCTAATTAGTTTCATATTTATTGAGTAAAACACTAAAAAGTATTTTTTAGCACAAATGAGTGGTTTTGTTAACAAATATCTAAATATCTTCTAAACTATTAAAGATATTTTAAACTTCTTTTCAACAAAATAAACTACAATAATTACTGGTTAGTGCACAATTTATATTATGTTGACAATTTGTTTAATATTTATTTAAAATAAAAAAAAACCTTAAAATTTACAATTTTTTTACAAAAATGTGATTTTCTATACAAATATCTAAGAATCTTCTAAAATATTGAATAAAAAGTAAAATTCCTTTTGAAATAGTAAATTACATTAATAGGTAATTATTGTAAATGTTAAACTGTTGTGTAATTCCTTGTGGATTAATATTTATTGAGTAAAACATGTAAAATAATATTTAGTAGCACCAATTAATATTGTTCATAATAAATTGCTTATTTTTTTCCAAAAGATTTGTAATATTTTAAAAATTTTAACAAAATATAAAATTTCAATAAATATTAATCCTTTACCATTGTAATTTGTTTTGTTATTACAATGGTATAATTATTTATTAAATAAAACAATAAGAATTACATTGTTTGTAGTAAAGTTGTGTTTACCTTCACTTTCTCACAAAATCAGTATCAGTTTCAGAAATTAAAAATTAAAAATTTAAACAATTAAAATACTAAATGTTTGTTTTGTTTTTTTTAGGTTTTTGTTTGTTTGTTTGGGATTTTTTCGTTATTTAAATAAAAAACATGTCGATGTGGTGAAACTAAAAGCCTAGAAGACAACACGCCAGTATAAATCTGCTTTAAGAAAATCTAAACAAACGTGGAAACAAACAAAGACACGGAAAAGCTTTTGAAGCTCACAAATTTAAAGTTAATGTTTTGCATTTCAAAGAAAACTCAATTTTACTTAGCAAAATCGTAAAATTAAGTTTATGTATTTATTTTTGTAATAAAATTCAAAAATTACATTTTTATCATAAATTTTATTCTTAATTTAAAAAAAAAAGTAAATGGTAACATATATTTTTACCATATTTTATAACATTTAGCTAAATAGTAAACTCTATCAATTATTTAATATTTATTGAATAAAATAATGCAATTTTTCTTTAAAAAACTTAAATAACTTCTAAAATATTTCAAATATTATAATGATTCTTTTAAAATAGTAAATTATATTAGTTACCTACTGTTGCAAATAATAGATTATGTTTTTATTGCAATTTGTTTAATAATTATTAGGTAAAACAAATAAAATAAATTGTTGTGAATCACAATTTTGTGTTTTTCGTTACAAAAAGCAAAATATCTTCAATAGTATTTGAGATATTTTAACAATCTATATAAAATAGTAAACTACATTAATAGACTCTTTACAAAATTTATGAATTTACAGTGTTGTTGAAGTTTATTTAATATTTATTGAATAATACATTTAAAATTACGTGTTAAACACAAATTTGTGTTTTTTTGTCACGAATATCTAAATATCTTCTAAACCATAAAAGATATTTAAAAAACGTTTGCAAATTATTAATTTACATTAACAGGTTAATATTATAATCATTGAATAAAAGTTCAATTGTGGTTTGTTTAATATTTATTAAACAAAACATTAAAAATAATATTTTTTAACACACATTAATGTTTTTTTGGTACTAATATTTAAAATTCTTTGAAACTATTCAAGATATTTTAAAATTTTCTTTTAAATAGTAAATTACGTTAATTCTCGGTTAATTTACTTTTTAAATTAAGTTGTGACTATCATTAGTTTAATATTTATTGAACAAAACAAAAAAATTACATTTTTTACACAAATTTGTGTTTGTTGCCACAAATATCTACATATCTTTTAAAATATGTAAGATATTTTAATATTCTTTTCAGAATTGTAAATTACATTAACTACCGGTTTATTAACAACTAGAATTAAACTGTTATCATAATCTGTTTAGTATTTATTAAATAATAAAACATTTAAAAAAACATTTTTAAACACAAATTAGTGTTTCTTCCGACAAATATCAAAATATCTTCTAAACTATTTGAAATATTTAAAAATTGTTTACAAAATATTGAACTTAATTAATAATAGGTTATTTCAAATTTTGAATTACAATTCTATTGTATTTTGTTTAATAGGTTTTAAGCAAAATATTAAAAGTACAAATTTTTATCACAAAAAATAATTGTTTTCTTAAAAAATATATAAATATCTTCTAAACCATCAAAAATATTTAAAAAAAAGTTTGCAAATTATGAATCTACATCAATAATTCAATATTATAATTATTGAATAAAAGTTTAATTGTGGTTTGTTTAATATTTATTAAACAAAACATTCAAAATAATATTTTTTAACACACATTAATGTTTTTTTGGTACTAATATTTAAAAATCTCTGAAACTATTCAAGATATTTTAAAATTTTCTTTTACATAGTAAATTATATTAATTCTTGGTTAATTTACTTTTTAAATTAAGCTGTGACTATCATTAGTTTAATATTTATTGAACAAAACATTAAAAATTACATTTTTTATACAAATTCATGTTTGTTGCTACAAATATCTACATATCTTTTAAGTTATGTACGATATTTTGATATTTTTTTCAGAATAGTAAACTATGTTAATTACCGGTTTATTGACAACTTGAATTAAACTGTTATCATAACCTGTTTAGTATTTATTAAAATATTAAAAAATAAAACATTTAAAAAAAATATTTGTAAACACAAATTATTGTTTCTTGCGACAAATATCAAAATATCTTCTAAATTATTCAAAATATTTTAAAAATCTTTACAAAATACTGAACATAATTAATAATAAGTTATTTTAAATTTTGTATTACAATTTTTTTTGTATTTTTTTTAATAGGTTTTAAGTAAAATATTAAAAGTAATGATTTTTATCACAAATTAATGTTTTTCTTAAAGAATAGATAAATATCTTCTAAAATATTTAACATAATTCAAAATCCTTTTTAATTAAATAAACCTCATTAAAAATCAATAAATTTTACTAAAAATTTATAGAGTAAAACATTAACAAATTTAATTTTGTTCATAAATTTGTATTTTGATCAAACGAAAACTTATATATGTCATAAAAATATTTAGTGAAAATCATTTTTAACAAAATAAAAACAAAAATCTACACTTTATCCACACATAGACTTCTGTATACATGTGAGGGGCAGCACGCCACGCCGCCAAAGTGCCATTTAACGGTCTGCTGGGTCCACTGGTCTACTGGCGGTTTTATTTATGTGCACGTTGGTTGCTTTGGCAAATCGTTTTCCGTGCAATTATCACGTCTCGCCCGAAAACCAGAGAAATATAACTTGTTTTATTACCGTAGCGTACAAAAAATGGCGGCTGTACAACACAAAACACCTCAAAACAACAAAAAAACCCAAGCGAAACCTGAAAGAAACTAAGAAATAAAAGCAATTTGTAACACTAAAACACACAAAAGTCAAAACAACAACGATAAGTTATAGAAAATGATCTAATAAAAATGTAATTAACTTATAACTCCTTATAACTTGTTACAACAATAAAAAAATAATTATTTTATATGTTGTGCACATTTTATGTTTGTTAGAAATTTAATTGATGAGAAGTTGAAGAAAAGACCGCAGGTTTTATTTTGTTTACGATGCTATTAAAAATTTATGTTTTAATGAACAGTACACTAATTAAAATAAAAGCACCCAAACAATTGATAGGGTGTTTTGACGCCATATTGTTTTAGTTCTGTTGAATTTGATTTAGTTTGTGATTTTTACGCGATTCTAAAAGTTTTTATTTAGGGAAACGAAGTTAATTTACTTAATAGTTAATGTTTAGTAAAAAGTTAACTAAAAAAATTTAAATAGGTTAGAAAGATTTGCATTACAAGAGCGTGGCCATTGAAATTTTACAACCCAACTTTTCCATTTAAAATTTTACGACTTTTACGAGCCAGCCCGTCGAATAAAAAAGTAATTGTTGAACGTAAACAGAAAATAAGTGTTTTTACCAGGCTTTCACTTAGCAGCAGGACGAATGCAGAAGCAAACATACGATAAACCCTAAATTTTAATTTCTTCATAAAAGCAGTAAATGATACACTATATAGGGTGTTTAAAATAAATGTTTTTGTATTAAAGTTAAAAATAAATGATTTTATGAAAAATTTAATTAATTATTTTTGTGAATTTTTTGTTTTATTGGTGTATTATTGTTGTTGTTTATATATTTTTGTAGTGTAATTGTGTAAACTGTTGTTGTTTGTAAATATTTGTTGGGGTGAAGAAAAATGGGAAAATCCACAAATCCAAGATTTGTTGTGGCGTAAAACAAAAGCGTTAAAATTGCATTTCACTGGTTTTAGTATCTCGCCCGTACTCGCGGTTATTTGCAAGGATATTAAAGGGTTATTACTTTCGAGACGGTAAAACGGAAGTATACCGACACCGGCACGGGGATATCAAAACACAGGCCATACTTGGGCGAGTACGGTGAGGGTTGGTTATATTCTGGTTTTTATTGGCTCAATTTCACAATTTTAGAGGTGAATCGGAATAGCAGAGATAAATACAGGAAAGGTATATTTACTTTTTTGGGGTATCAACGTAAATGTTTTTTACATTTTGTTTATGTGGGGTTTAGTTAAAGAACAAAATGTTATTATAAAGTGTTGGTTTATTAACATTAGGATTTAAGATTTTAAAAGATGGGGATTATATTGACTCAATAATTAATTATTAATCATTGATTTAAGTACAATCAATTCAAATTATTTCACCGTTTTACTCTTTTATAATGGTTTTCAAATTCCCTTAAGTATTTTAGATGATTTTAAATATGTTGTTCGAAAAAACATTAATCTTCTATCTATATCTGTAAAAATAGAAGTATGGGTTATGTATTGTTGGTATATTCTCCGAAACAGATGAAATGAATATCACGAAATTTTCAAAAAATTGGAAGCATAATCCTGCGGGTGCTAATTGGAACATTAATAAAATTATTTATATATATACAGTCAAAACACTAAAAATGTCTGGGCTCGTCCGGGATTTGAACCCGGGACCTCTCGCACCCGAAGCGAGAATCATACCCCTAGACCAACGAGCCGTTATATAACACGTAAATAACTAATAAATAAAAAGAACATTAATAATTTGTAATACAATTTTTTTTATTATTGTAGCTTTTTAGTATTGAAAGTGTGACAAAGTACATAAAAAACTTCTGGTGGAATACAATACAAATCACACAAAAGAATACTGAATGCAGAATGTGAAATGTTGAATGTTAATGAGGCTGGCAATTCATTGTCAACTACAATACTACGTGGTATTATAATAATATAACTGTAAGTAAAAACGTCTATCAAAAAAGTGTGTATTTATCAATATTATAATGGCAAATTTGATATAGTTGATAAGGTTCATGATTTTTATAAAGCAATGTGAAAGGTTTGATATTTGGGTTGCATGCTAATAAACCAACAATATAAATTATTATTTTTAGTTATATTTGCTTTTTCTATTGTGCGTTTGACGTCAGTCTGTCAACACATTATACAAACTTTGGTTTTTATTGATTTTATGAGCATTTTGATTTATGGTTTTGGTTTATTACGAGAAAATATAGAATATGAATATTTGGTAATTATTTACTTTGATGTGTTGATTAAGTACTAAGTATTGAATGTATGAAGTTTTATTGAAACGATTAAATAAAATATCTTTTTTGCTAATTATATTAAGAATTTGGTTAAGGTACTAAGAATAATGGCGGAGTTATTTTAAATAAATACCAAACATCACAAATATTTAAAACAATAGCGGAAAGTGATCAAATATGGGTTAGTATCCTACAATCTAGACCAGGGGTCTCCAAACTACGGCCCCCGGGCCACATCAGCAGCAATCAGTATGGCCCTACGGCTGAACAGTTTGGAGACCCCTGATCTAGACTATGAAATGTGGTGGTCTTCCTCTTTCTATCCCCAATCGCGCGTATAAGGCATAACATGTCAATTGAGCAAGCTCTTGTCGCTACCCGAAAACAAACTAACGTATGTGCAAAAATACGTAATTTTTACACAAAACGAGCACAAAGAATTGTTTTTTTTAATTTTGAGGGATTGTTTAGATGTTCTTTTGTAGGTTTTCGCAAAATTTTATTGTATGTTTTTTAAATAACAAAATAAGAGTGTTACTTTCAAATTGTCGGAACATCCAAATATGGACACGTGATAGTATCCACTTATGGAATAAGTTTCTTTACTAACAGCTCACTTGATAATTTCGTTATTTAAATTTTTCAAGTTTTGTCAGTACCGCTGATAAATGGATTTCATATAAGTTACAATGATAAGAAATAAAGCACCAGACTCAAAAGATTCTGAATGTATGTTCCGTTGTATTCCGTTTCCTCATGACACTAATGGGGAAACATGGATCAAATGCCTTATTTGTGGGTTCTGGGCATGCAATAAATGCACTGGTGCTGAGTCTGACACCTGTGTTTACGTTTTTTGTAAATAATTTATGCACTTTTCTATAATAAAACTGAAGTTTTCAATGAATCTCATATAAATTAAGGTTAATTTTTGATAGTATTTACAGTATTACATATTTAGATACCTTTTTCAATATATAGTTTTTGATTTTTTTATAGATAAAAACTACATAAAAAACTAAAATTTTACAAAAAAATGAGTAAACATATGATTGTTTATAATTACTTTAAAATATTTGGTCACTTTCCTTCAATCTTTTAGGTCATCCTGTTCTTAACTTACAAATTTTAAAAAAATAGTTGAAGTTTCAATTATATTGCGAGGTTATGGTCACCGAACAAATCTTATAACTTAGAAAAAAAAAACTTGTATTTTTACTGAAATAAATAAATTAATACGCAAAATCAAAATTATTTTATAATACACCTTATGTTATATTTATATTAAAAAGAGGACGGAGACACAAATCACAATATCGGTGTTATGGTAACAAAATCAATTATAACAATTATCCAATAAATTATATTATTCTCTACACATATTTTAAATTTGTTTTAGATACTATTCAAAATGGTGTAAAGAAGTAATGGACGATGGTTTCAATTATATTTCAGTTGTGTTAACTTAGAACAAACTATAACTGCTAAGTACTGCTGACTTCTAACACGGTACCAATACCAATATATATATAGACTTGTCATTCTGTGAACTTCGGTTCCATAACACAAATATTATTCACTAACAACAAGTAATTTTCCTAAAGATAATTAAACTAATAGATATAATAAATACACAAATATAAAGATTACAAGATTACAAAAAGAGTACAATAACAATAACAAAGTACATTACAATGGCGGAGTGCTAGTACCAAAACGGATTTACAACTTAAGTAAAAAGAGCTAGTAAATCTTTATTTAATAATTTTACTGAAATTAAACAAATGAATACTTAAAATTAAAATCATTTTTAAACATAATCTATTAAACCATCTTATTCTTTACTTATATTAAAAATTTGGTCAAGTTGCCAATCATAATAGCGGAGTTATGATCAAAAACGTAAAAATGTTTTTATATTTTCTTCATCATACTTATTTGTAAAACTTAATCCTCACAACTTGATCCTTACATACTCGTGTCATACGAAACATCCTTGCAACACATCCTTGTAAGTAACTATAACAGTAACAAGCTGTAAGTTGTAATTATTTGAAGTGAATAACTTGCATGTCATGAGAGTGTCCAGGACTTAATGCTGGGCTTAATGGATGCTTCAGATGTTTGCCAAGTAGATTCGATGATCAAAGTTTGTAATTGAGTTAGGAAAGAAGGATTCCGAAGCGCACTAGACACGTGCGATGAGGGATCTGTGACAAGCCCACGTTAATCACACGCACGTGACGAAACTACGAAAAAAATAATATATAAAAAACTTGCGTACTTAACCAACACATAAAATGTTTTTAAACATAACCATTCAAGAACATTAATAAATACTGTCTTTTCTGTATTTATTTATGAAAATAAAGTTTAACAAAACGTAATTTAATGCTTTTACGTGGCTTTTACTTTTAGCTGAATGATGATTAACCTTGAACGCTTGTATGTTATACGTTAGTTACTATATTATTCCGCTAGAGTTAAGTAATTTTACTTAACTAAGATGGCGGTGAATAGAAACAAACGAACGCTGGACAACTGGCTCGTTGGTCTAGGGGTATGATTTCCGCTTAGGGTGCGGGAGGTCCCGGGTTCAAATCCCGGACGAGCCCACTACTTTTTTCTTTACGTTTTACAAATATTTAACTCAAATTAAAGTAATTTTAGTTATATTGTTAGTTAAAAATTATTTAAATTATTTTATTTACAATTTGTAACATTTATTCAATAAAATTATAATTTTAATTTATTCTTGGTAAAAACTACATTCTAGCACCACCTATCTGTGAATTTATTAAACTTAAATTACAGTATTTATATCTATTTATTATTTGGTCACAGGAAACTGTAGCACCGCTGTAGCAATTCCAGATAAATATCTCTAGTACCCTGACTCAACACCAGAGGTCGCTACAACTGTAGAATACAAATTTTATATATTCATTCAACGACCAAAGGTTTTCGATTGTAAAGATAAATAAATAAAAACAGTTGTTATTTATTAATTTATTGCCCAAGCCAGTGTTTGATTAAAGCCCCATAATACATAAATTAGATAATATTTGATACCATAAAATAGTAAATTAGTTTTTAAAATCTCTCAAATATTCAGCAATATTTTTATGCTTTTGCTTGACTGCTAAATTTAAAGGTGTTTCGCCCTTATCATTCTCGATGACTTGATTTGCATTCCCTTCTTCAATTAAAACTTTCACCACATCGAAATGTCCTTTCCTTGCTGCTTGGTGTAATGCAGTATTTCCCAACTTGTATTTAGCATCCACATCTGCATTGTGTTCAATTAATATCTTCACAAGGTCCTTGTAACCATTAGAAGCAGCTGATAACAAAGCAGAGAATCCTCTCTGGTTGACATGGTTAACATGTTCACCATCATCATCTTGTTCTAATAATAACTCTACAATACTTTGGTAATTCCCTTCAATTGCGTAAATCAAAGCAGTACTATCATGACAATTGCGAAGATTAACTTCAGCACCGGCATTCAATAACATTTCAACAATATCTTCGTTACCTTGTTCAGAAGCACTGATTAAAGGTGTATATTGATCATCATTGGATTTATCAATATCAGCTCCAGCTTCAAGTAGTAATTCAACAATTTCTACATGATTTTGTTTTGCAGCACTTAATAAAGGAGTGAATCCTTTGTCATTCGAAACTTCAACATCTGCCTTATGGTCTAGAAGAAGTTTCACTATATCGGTGTAACCACTGAATGACGCTTGAAGTAAGGGCGTAAATCCATCTACTTTGAAATTAATTTCAAGTAAATCTTTGACCTTTTGCAGGTTGTTTTTGCGAACTGATTCCATAAAAGTTTTGCGGTATTGATCAACCATTGTTGTTTATTTTTGTTTGTAATAATGTTGGTTTTGAACTGTTCTGATGAGTTCTCACTGAATGAATGCCAACAAACGAGACCACTGAATATGATAATTCAGTAAGTGACTCAATGTTGTTTGAAGTTGAAGCGCTGTTCAAGTGCTGATAAAATAGAAACGAATAAAGTACAGTTTATGAGTTATGTTTGCTTTGTTCAGCAAATGATTATTTGTAATCTGATTCGGGTTTCCTTAGTTTGTTATTGTTGGGTGTGAGCTTTTCGTATGCAACATTAAGTAGGAGTGGAATATAATTTTTAGTTTTATTTTTAGAAACTTTGATACAGTTCAAGTTACTTGAAAGCAAGGAATATAAACTTTAAATTATTATAGTTTTAAATGAATATTATTGTATTACAACGTTAAATTAAATTGTGTTATTTTTATCTACTATTTTGTTTTCAATAGTTTTCATGCTTTATGTCACTTTATGCACAAATTATATAAATTTGATTTTAAAAGTTTTGTTGACATCTAGTAGTAGTTGCTGTAATTAATATAAAATTATTAATGTACGAATGAATCAATAGGTAGCGCTGTTAATTCCAACTAAAAATAAAATAAGAATAACTTAATATTTATTATTACCTACAAACACAAACATAATGCAGTAGTTATTTTATTTTTAAATGTATTTATTATTTTATTTTTATACGATTAATCATTTATGGTATTGTTTTTTGTTAAATTTTTAACAAACTATGGTATAGACATCTAGTGTTTGGTTTATAACTAATGTCATTAAAATCATAGTTATTTATATACTCAATAGGTAGCGCTATTAATAATAAATAATTAATAATTAAAATATTACAATTTTATTATTTTATAACAAAAAACAACAAAGTATATTAATAATAATAATCAATATTTATTTTAACATTTATGTAAGTTGTTAATTAATTACTATTGGTACAAAAATTGGTTTTAATTTTTTAATTATTATTGTAAATTTACAAAATTCCAAAAAATCAAATTAATAATAATTGATATAATATTTTAATATTTATTGTAAAATACTAAATGAATTAATGGTTTTGTTAATAAGTCTTATACACTTTCCCGCGTTTTAACTTGAACTGTTTCTAACCTATTTTTGTTCCGAATAAATCCGTTATTGCTTTATGGCATTTCTCACTATTTTCCATCTGTTTTTTGTTATTTATTAAATATTACCCACAATTAGATAATAATAATCATGATTAAGGATAAGAAAACAAATCTTCCTTGGTATGTATTCAATTATTTAATTTTTAAACTTAACAACAATGAGATAATTACAAATTAATTTCAGGGTTGAAAAATATCGACCTGATACAATAAATGATTTGGTTTCACATGAAGATATATTAAAAACAAGTGAGTACTGTTCATATTTTATTGAAATTAATTTAATTTTATTCCACAACATTATAACTTAATTTTATTTCTTTAATATAATTTTTAGTCTCAAAATTTATCGATGAAGGACAAGTTCCACATTTACTCTTTTATGGACCACCTGGTACTGGAAAAACTAGTACAATTCTTGCTTGTGCTAGAAAATTATATACACCAGCCCAATTTCCATCCATGGTATTTAGTTTCAAATAATATATATAAAGTAAAATTCTTTAGTTTAAATATTATTTTCTTATGATAATTAAAACTTTTATACTAATATATTATAATATTTTTACAGGTGTTAGAATTAAATGCATCTGATGATAGAGGCATTGGTATAGTTCGAGGCCAAATTTTAACATTTGCGAGTACTAGAACTATTTTCTCAAAAGGTTTTAAGTTGATTATTCTTGATGAAGCTGATGCAATGACAATGGATGCACAAAATGCTTTAAGAAGAAGTAAGTTAATTTATTATTACAAAATCATTACAGTTATCATTGTTCAATAAATTTGTTTTTGCAGTTATTGAAAAGTACACAGACAACGTTCGGTTTTGCATTATTTGCAATTACTCCAGCAAGATTACACCAGCATTACAATCACGTTGTACACGTTTCAGGTTTGGTCCTTTAATTTCAGAACAAATCATGCCTCGATTGGATCATATTATACAGAGTGAAAAGTAAGTATCAAGACATATTACAAATTAGAGTTCTATAGGTTAACCTAAAAAAAATTTAGTCTAACAGTATCAGAAGATGGAAAAGATGCTCTGCTTCGATTGGCAAAGGGCGATATGCGTAAAGTAATCAATGTATTGCAAAGTACATGGATGGCTTACAAAAACGTCACAGAAGATTATGTTTATTTATGTGTAGGCCACCCACTACGCACTGACATTGAAAATGTCATTGGATGGTTATTAAATGATAGTATTTCTACAAGTTATCAAAGTAAGTTTGTCCATGGTTCTCTTTTTCTACTTTTTAAACAAAAACGTAATTATTACAGAAATCAACGAACTCAAAACAGTCAAGGGATACGCCCTACCAGATATCTTAACTGAAGTACACGCCTTTATTCATCGAGGTAGGTTATGTTTTGACAAAATGTCATTTTTTCTATTAACGTGTTTCATTTATTATGTTTTCAGTGGAATTACCAACAAAATCATTAATCCACATTGTCAAACAAATGGAAGCCATTGAACACCACCTATCAATCGGTAACAGCGAAAACATCCAACTCACAGCCTTCATTTCAGCGTTTTACAGCGCAAGAAATATCCAAATTGAAGGTTAACTAACTAATATCCTAATTGTAATAAAATAAAAGCAAAAGCTCCCGTTTCATTGATGTTTATTGTTCATGCGCTACATACTGTGGTCTTCATTTACATACACTATATAAAGTATGTAAAATAATGCCAGTTGTACAAATCCAAAATTATTTCGGATAATATCTCTTCTTATTTTTGCTGATACGGCGTGGACATTTGTGTCCGGCCCCCTTCTTGCACTTCTTTGGGCGTTCCCGTTCATACGTTCCAGGCAAGCAGATACATCTATCCACCTTGCGGCACTTATTCGGTTTTCGTTTCTTGCATACTATTCGTTTCGGTACCTCACCTCGTTTTGCATCTTTATACTGGCCAGCTTTTCGTTCCATTGCGGCATTTATGTGCATACAACACGCATGTGGCATGGATGTAGGAAGAGGTGGCGGTGGCAGCCATGATGTTGGTGATGGTCTAAAGCTTTCAGCAAACGCAAATCCATACTCCGGCTATAAACAAAATGAATTAAAATCACAATTTATAATATAATGACTAAATCAAATAAATACCAAAACAAGTCTGGTCGCAATGCCGAAACACGTTTGAAATAATTTAATTTGTGGACGCATTATCAATGAAACAAGGGAATAGGTTCAACTAAAATTTTGTTTGAAGTCAAATGCACATTGTGCAAACATGACTTCAAGATGACAATGTCATTTCATTGTTTTTTAATAAAAATAAAATCACAGCCATCTTGTATATACTTAACCTCAAAAAACATAACCTATTGATTTTATAAGTCATTTTTAACGTCAACTTACAAATTTTATTCCCGTCTGTATCGTGGATCGTCCTTAATGCTACACTTCTTCTTTTTGCAGGGACAACGCCAATCTTTGCGTCTGTTTACCACACAATCGCTTCTGCTTCGGCTTCGATATGTTTTTCCGATGCAAAGGCAGCCCTTAAAGCAACACGGATTGCTCTTTGGTTTGTAGTTCTTTCCACAATTATGTTTTCCATGATGGCGTGTTAGTTTTCCTTTTTTCCTGCCTTTACCTTTCTTACTTTTGTGTTTACGTTCTGCTAAACATGTTGCGTGTAATGGCCGCTGTTGCACTACTAGTTTCAGGTCTTGTGGATAACAATGCGCATGCGCGATAGACTTAACCGGGGTATAAAATAATGGCGTTGGTGTGGAGCACATGCGTAGTAGTGGCCGATTGTATGTAATTAATTGACGTACAGGCTGCAAATGTACATTAACTTAAGTAAAATAACTACAAAATTAATGATAGCAAATGATAATTTGACAATGAAGATTCACATTTAAGAAAATGGCGACTTACCATAGCTGCCCCTACAGCGTATGCAACATGTTTTAACAATTTGCAGCGCATGATGAACGGGAATTTTTTAAGATGAGAATGAGAAAATTTTGTGTTCTGATCTTAAGTGATCAGATGATAATCTGATGAGGTCGAAAAAATGTTGTGAATAAATTATCGTGTGATGAATAATGTCAAATATGTCATTGTTTTCTTTGAACAACGCCACCTATTTATAATATAATACATTGGAATTTTGTTATTATTAATACCGCTAACTTAAGAACATTAACTTATATATTTTTAAGAATAATATCTTTTTACAGCTGATAAAATTACCTATAATTTGGTATGATGTACAAAGGTATTCCTTATTGTAAAATAAGAAATATATCCATCCAAAGTTGCAAAATTTTAAAAATAGAGGCCTTTACATTGTCATTTTGTTATTATTAATGCCGCTAACTTAAGAACATTAAATTGTATATTT